>JAUMHJ010000044.1:0-12681 GCA_032361105.1 Microctenopoma lineatum
TGCAATGTAAAGTGCCCTGAAATGACTTTCGTTGTGATTTGGCGCTATACAAATAAAGATGAATTGAATTGAATTGACCTGTTCAGGGTGTACCCTGTGTACCTTTCACCCAGTGACAGCTGAGATTGGTTCCAGTACCCCTACGACCCTTAACTGGATAAAACAGTTAAGATAACAGATGGATGAATGTTTTCTCCAGAGCTTCTCCTCTGTGCTCACAGAAAGATCGAGATAAACAGAACAGTGCTGGAATGATTCAAGCTAAACAAGAAGGATGCACAGCACTCCTCTTTATCAACATCCTTGTTCTGACTCTCCCCTATCATGTGATTGGCCAATTTCAGGTTAAATTTGATCAGCCAGGGTAATTTGACAATGTCATATGACTTCATGCAGAAAAAATAATCTTTAGTGTAGTGTGCGGAGAGACTGAGCTGGAGCACAGGAAATCAATTAACATCAAATCTGGAAGCACATATTTCCTTGTTACTTTTGATTCTAATAACTGCTGCTTTACTGATTGATCACAATATCAACACCACTTGGTGGCCTTTCTGTTGTAGAGCACGGGGGTTCAGCATGGGTAGTGTGAGCGGCCTAACACACAGAAAGATGTCCAGTATTACTCTATTGCTCATGCTGAGTCCTGCACAACATGTTGTAGCTCATTGATGTACATACAGTGTACTTTTTTACATTCACTGTTGATTAGTCACATGTGAGCTTTAAAACACATGATCAAATAACAAGCAAATGCAATCCACTGTGTGTTAATTCAGTTAGATTCTGCACTAACAAAGCCAAACAGTTAAAGTGGTTCAATTACTCAAAGCTTTGTTAGACAGGATGTAGAAATTCGCATCCCTGTTATCAATGTTTGAGGTGTTAGTCTTCCTGTTTTCCATTCACTATCTACATCTCTGTAATGCCACACAGTTCAGGTGTAAAGGAGGGAGCAGTGGCATCCTGTTAGGCGCTTTAATGTTGCAGGTGTGACTCTATAATTGTTTGTAACATTTTTGTGTATTGTTGCAATTTGTTTACCCACAGATCACTTAGCTTCTAGCAGATCCCTCAGACCACTATCCTGTATGCTACCATGGGTAATCAGCAAATACTGACTGAGGGACAGATTGCTTTTTGTCATTATCTGGACAGTCATGCTTTGTGCCAAGGATGAAACTGGATTTATCTGTTCAACTGCTCTTGAGGGAATACAGCAAGGTTCACTCCACGGTTGGACAAATAATCAGGGGCACTGCAAGGGTCTCTTGGGGCCCCTGGCAAAAAATTCCAAGGGGGCCCTCAGACTAGGTTCCATCATACGTAGCCTTTGTCCCACTTGCTTTACTTTACTTTGCTTGGCAGACGCTTTTATTCAAAGCGACTTACAGGGAGCTAGCGCTGGGTGTCTGGCTCAGGGACACACCTGGTAGGGGATGGACTAGGAGTCAGACGGGGTTCGAACCCACAACCTTCTGCATCCCAGTCTGACGTTTAACCCATTGAGCTACCAGGCCGCTTGCGATCAAACGGTTCAACTTGTTGCTGGAAGGATCGGGGGGTGATGTGCAATAATTAAACTGAAGTGAAGTAAAGTAAAGTAAAGTGCAATAATACAATATTTAGTGACTTCTGATGTTAATAGTAGCATGCCAGCTAGAATATCATCCCACTATCATGTATCTACTATCATAAACACACACTAATATCGACATTATAGCCATATGCTGCTTTATATCCATCTGTCCTTTGATGTTAGGATGTTATGAATACATTCATAGAATATATCTTACCTTTGACCTAGTCTTCCCATTTTTGCTTTTTTTTATTACTGTTCTCTGTTTCTTGATATAACTGTATGTCGGTGTCCTGCTGCTAGAAACTGAATTTCTCGGAGGAACCTTCTCGGGGGATCAATAAAATTCTTCCTGATCTGATCTGATCTATAGCATCCATCACTGACACTGACAACATTGTAATCATATTTTAAAATTATAATTGTGAAGGCTGATAAAGAACTGCAACAAACAAATATTTTTAGGAAATCTTTATTTATAACAAAAACATCCAATAAAAAAAGCAAATTTTAACATAGAAAATTAAAACAAAACTCATAAGAAAATTAAATAGATAGATAGTAATAAAAGCTGAAAAACAATTAGACGATATAACTGAAAAACAACACAATATATTTATCAAATTTGCATCAGCATGTTTCCATTGTAAACCATTGTAGTAATACACTACAATAATTAAAACCAAAAAATAAATGAAAAATAAAAAAACTGTACATTGTTGGCAAAACCCTTTGCACTACCAGTGATGCTTCAAACTTTGGCTTTTTCAAAGACTGTTAATTCTTCCAGATTCAAAGACCTTCTCACTGTGTCCTCTATTGTTATGAGGTCAAGTCCTGAAAGGACATGGTGGATCTGAGGTAAGTTTTATGAGCTTTAGGGCTGACAAGCTTCTCTCCCCAGAGGCAACAGTGATGGGATGAGTTAATAGCAGATGAGGGGCAATGCTTAAGTTTCCATACAAATCCAGGAGTTGCTTCTTGTAAATGTAGTAAAGCATTTCCCATGGGTAGGTTACATTATCAGACAAGGCATAATTAGCAACTCTGACTTTCAGCACCAAATCAAAAAACGTTCATAGTTAATGTGCAGCATGGTTGTTGTTAAGCAAACAACTTAGCCTTATAGCAGGTAGCATAGTTGGCTATGTTAAAAATATGTATACTTTAGTAACCACATACTCTGAGATTATCGTTATCTATGAACATATGACCATCATGTCAATAGAAAATTGTTATGTTGCCTTATGAGCTAATATTTAGTTGCTGTACTGACAGTTAAGTTAGCCCACTGTGACTGGTACATGGATGAATAAAAGAACAGCAAATGTGGATAGTTGATTCACATTTAGTCAAGTTAGTACAGAGAGTTTGGACAGTTTTCATAAACTGTACAATAATGCAGGTCTAAACAAAGAACAAATACTTATTGTGTATATGTGGTACTGTAGGGGAAAAACAAGACAAAACCCAGCTGTACTACCATCCCTGTTTCCAATTAGGTAACAAGGCCGATGCAGAACAAAGACATACAAACAGCCGAGGAGCATAATTGAATGTCATCAAACAGTCCAGATGAGTAATAGTAAGCTAGTTAATAAGTATGTAAGTAGGATAAACAAGGACAAAAAGTGAGGGGGCAATATTCCGAAAAGTTGAGGTGGTAAATGAGGTAGAATTACAACAATTTCATTGTTCATCATTCCAGTGTGACAGTTGTTTCACTTCTAACAACAATTATTTCAATATTTCCATCATACTGAAGTATCTAACAACAACCTGGTTGTCAGCTTAAAGCTCCAGATAGATCAGTTAATTAATAGAAAGCAAGTCTCAACAAGGAAGTTTGGGTGACAGGTGGTATGAGGACATCTTGGAGGACACACACCAAGTTTTGCTTAAGTTTAGCACCGTGCTTAAGGTTGAAGACCATCATAGATTTGTCTGTCAACACACTGTACACAAAAGACAAAGTTGCTGTTATTAGCATGCTAACAAGTGGAGCCACCTGTTAGTCACATGACCCTCATCTTGTGGTCCTTTAAGAGTCTTTGTAACAAATTGAACATGAGTGGTGTCCAAGGCAACCCCCCACAATCCACTACGAGACAAATGAATGTATGGTGAGGTAATATATCTAGATTTCAAATTAAACTCGGTGTACATGAAATAGATTTGCGGGCAGGTCGACAGCATCTTCAGTGCTGCTAAGTTCTCCATTGTGCTGCAGCTTTAATGAGAGCAACAGCCTGTCACCTAGGAATGTGAAGCTGCTGTGACTCACCACGTTCCACATTTGCATCTTGTTAAATGCATTATAATGAAAAGGCCCGTCTCCCCTCAATAACTCCCCACCCCCATCCCTCACTAGGTGTTTAATTACTTTGTTGTTGTTGTGATAGCAGCAGGTTGGAGTTAAGCTTGAAGCTGGGATTGGACGCTGGCTTAGAGATGGGTGTGTGTGTGTGTGTGTGTATGTGGGAGTTGGGGTGAATAAGGCATTAGTCTAGCTGCCACAGAGGCGTCTGCCAACCAGATAGGTGCTGGATAATCTCCATGCACCCCTGCTCCAGAAGATGGGGGTGGAAGTTAAGAGGCCAGGAGTGCAGCAGTCTATTGATCCAAGACCTGCACTAATCCTGGACTGGAATCTAGACTTGGCTCATAACTTGTCAGGGGGGTTCAGAGTTATGAGTTTCCTTTTTAAAACAAAAAATTCAAATATGAGATCTGATGCTAAAATCAAGTCAGTAATTGAGAAACATCCACAGAATTGCTGATTGCTATGTCTGTAAAATCAGTCACAATACCTTAATTAGTAACAAAATGTAATACTAATAGTAAAGAGGTTTAAAGAAAGAATATGCAGTGCGTTGTTTTTGGTTTGTCTTTCTGTTTTTACATTAAAGTAAATGAGAGAATGTGTTTTAGAATAAGTGAAGCTGTCTAGTCAGTGGTAGCAAAAGGTAACACAAACAAGTTTTCTATATTTACATTTAATTTATTACTTTAAGCGCCTAATGTAATTATCTATGGCTTCAACCAGGTAATACTGATAATAAAAAGAACAATTCTTCTAGTTCAACATGTATATAGGTAGATCAAAACATTAAACAATAATACAACAATAGTAGATAATAGCAACAATAGAAACAGAAAGAAACAGGGGATTAACTCATGTGTAGAACATATATCAGCGACTGAATACTGTAAGATAAATATGAACAGTAAGATAGATTCATTATCACATTTTTCTCATAGCACATCGAGACAATAAAAGCAACATGTATGAACATAAAAGTAATAAAGCAGATTTACTTGTAGACCAGTTTCCAGATTGGGCGAAAGAGTCTAATCCAGAAGTCCACCCCATGTTTTCCATCCCTCACTCTCTGCTGGGGTGATTACTCTGCTTTACTCTAGCCCAGCCTTGGTCCCCACAGAGACTCACACACACTCCAAAACACACGTTCACACACACTCATACCCTGAATCCCTGTGGTCCAGCATGGAGGAGCTGGCGCTCACTCCCAGTGTCTAACTTGGAGCAGGCTGGATGGAGCGCCGTGGACTCGATGGAGGAGTGGCAGCTTCGTACTGACTAAAAACATTAACAGACTGCTTCACCATGGACTTTGGCAGAGTTTGGTCCAGATATCAGAGGACAGTGCTGATCACTGTGATGATGTTCAAACTGGGTGAGTCATTACAGATAAGATGGAAAAATCTTACTTTTATATCAACTTTATGAACTTTACTATTTCACTGCTTGCATGTGAAGTGGTACAATCCTGCATGTATTTAGAACCATGTCAGATCAATTGGTTTCATCAAGTATGATGAAATTAAATCTAACAATTCACAGATCTTTTCCTGAAGTCAGTACACAAGAGAATAATATAGTCCAGTTACCTGTTAACTGAGCCAGTAGTTCACAGCACATTTGAAATGTGTCTACAGTTACACATATGGACAATAATACTTTATCAATCATAATCTGAGAATGAAAGATACAAATTTTCTCACTTTCTGAAAGGAACTTTGTAGGTGAATGTTGAGAAACCATAAGAGCTGTTTACACTATAATAGATATAACTGTAATCCTGCTGATTTCTGGATTATTGTAGCTCATCTCTGTTGATTGGACTTTTCCTCTGTTGAACAAACGAGTTAGCTTACCAGGATCTAAGTAGCTGGTTTCCTTTCCTTCATCATCTCCTTCATTTCTGGTGAATGTGCAGCTGCTGGGATGTGTTTGAACTGAGGAGGTGGAGGGAGTTGGGGGGGGTTAACCCCCCAGCACCTTATGAAACCCATTTTTCCCGCGACCTTCATTTTTGTGTAGCGTCTGAAGCTCATTTAAATTGTAGTGGACAAGCAACAGGGATTGGCTGTGGGTTGCATTGTGAAAGATCACCGTGGTAACGAGCTGAGCGTCTGGCTGCACTGTTGCACAGTTTTTTTGTCTCGGCTTTGAATGGGGGGTGGGAGTGGGGTGGGGGCTGCATGGCAAGAGACCTGGCACTCTGAACTCTTAGGGATTAAAAAAAAAAGACAGAAAACCCCAGTAGGCAGGAAGCAGCACATGTGATAACGAAGATGACGGATATGGTAAGACTACTGGATTCGAATCTTCCCTTTCTCTGCAGCATTTACTGAGCCGTTTTCTAAGATGAGCAAATGTTCACATATACAGGACCTTTAGTTTTAACAAAATCAGATGTGAACAACAGTAGTCAAGTACCAAATACACTAATGGATCCAGCTTCTCCTGGAAAGGAACAGGAAAACGTTCTCATGAGTGTAATGACCTACCGTAATTCAGAATTAAAGAAGAACGCACATTGTAACATGTGAAACGCGATGTAGTCATGAGAGCAGTTCGACTCAGTTCCACAGTGTAACTGTGACTCATTTAAACATTATCTTAAATGCAAAGCAAAGTGGCCTGTGTGGAGCCTTTGGAGCAGAAAGCTGAATCCAGCCAGTGCTGCCAGTCTCTTGTGGTGATTCAACAAAATCCCCCTGAACTCAGCCAGGAGCTTCTTCTTCACTGCTCCCCCCTCTGGCCTGCTGCATGACTCTCTGATGACTTTGTGTTGCTGTTGCCATGACTCGAGGTAAACAGCCCCCCACCCTGCTTTTTGTAACTCCACTTGTCAATGTCTTGCATATATACATCATGATTTATGTTGGGTTATTTTCATTTAATAATGAATACATTCTTTATTCTTAATGCAATATCATCTGATAGCCTTAACTTGTCTTTGTGCTCTTCTTTATTTTCTAGCTCTACTGTAAGTAAGATGTTGTGTGGATGTACCGGGAAGGCCTGCTGTTAGTAAAGTTTCAGATCATGGTGTAAAGTCTATTCCGTTTATTCTCTATCTTTTAAATCACTGTTGTTGGAGAATAAGAGTGATGGTGTATATATTTTATTTCATACACAGATAAATGGCTTTATTACAATTATTATTACTATTTAACCTCCTTTTCTGCTTTACATCTCACTTACTACAAGTCAGGACTTTTGCTCAGTGTTATTGTTGGCCTGAGATGCCGGTACCAGTCAGTGCCACAGATCAACCCTGTACGGCCATAACTGTGATCTATGATGTGCTACAAGATGTGGAGATGAGTGGGATGTGTGTGGGAGGAGCTGCTATCAGCTCTCAGGAATGTGTCAGGGCTTGATTAGGTTTGGATGAAGGGGTGAGGAGTGAAGAGACCCTCACTGCCTCTGTCAGCCCACTTCTAAAGCCTTCATTACTGGAGGTTAAGGTGCATGATTCTCACTAAGTTCAGCTTTACTGGTTAGTCCTGTGGAGGGCCTGGGTTCTCTTAAACAAGGAAGGCAAGAGAGAAGAAAAATGAAAACACCCAGAGAGAAAAGGTCAAAAAGATCTGAGTGGTGAGGTACAACAGAGGGAGAAGAACATATTTAGGAGATTTTAAGAAATGGGTGCAAGACATAAAAAATAATACCTTTGAAAATAACAGTTTGGCTGTGAGCGATTGTGAATCTGTGTCAGGGACGATTAATAAATTAAGGAACAATTAATAAAGATAGCACCCGTAACGTCCGCAGAAATGCTCGAAACCTCTTGCTGTGTAAATTTTCACTTGGATCCTTTTACGTGATTGTTTCCAAACGTACAAACAATTCTGCACACAGAATTCTCCTGACTGTAGAAATATGTTGTGTAATGCTAGAAACATAGCAAGAAAAATGCACTAAAACATAGAAGTAAATGGTCTCATTAGCTTAATATCAGCTGTATTTACAGTTTAAATATGAAGCGTCACGGTGTGTGTGTGTGTGTGTGTGTCTTTCTTTTTGTGTAATGTTACATTTTGGTGTATCCAGTGTCACCAGGTTGCACCTACGACTTTCCAGGAGCTCAATGATGCCCTGGTCAAGATCTAGGAGGAGACTTGCTACTTGCTACTGTAACTTATGCCATCACATATTAGTATATCCAGCATGAATTTGCATTTGCATTACATTCAGACTGCACCAATGTATATGTTTAGTAATTAAATAGAACAGGAAAAAAAATGTCACATGTGAATTTAATCAATCAAATGGCATCAGACAGGGTGATTTATTTTTGTAGACACATGTGGTTAGAATCCCAGTGTGAGCTGATCTTAGTCAGATAAATCTATTCATTCAGCCACTTGGTATTAACATTTTCCAGTAAGACAATGCTTAAAAAAACAGGAGTGGGTTTTTATCCCTGCAACCCTCATAGAAAATCAAACATTAAGGGAAAATCTTTTGACTAGGTGTTAACCACAGCATCTAGCCTAAAACCTTTTAAAAAAGAACCAATCCTAAAATGACAACTAAATACTCACTGCTAAGACACTATGAACGTATTAAATCAGTTGGGTGTTTAAATTTATTAATGCAATTATAATAATTTGAATATGTCTATAACTATTCCAGTGGCACACTTGAGCATACAGAGGAGGCCTGTTTTAAATTAAATAAACTAGGAACTACCAATACAGCGCTTCACTACCTGATGTGTCAGGTATAGACAGCATAGACCCAATGGGAGGAGAAGTGAGACCCTGGTGTGAGGAGGCAGGCTCAGTGTGATAAAGGAAGTGATGGCAGACACATGTGAGAGGAACTCAGGGTGTTAAAGTGGATACAGGGGGAATGTAGGTGTTGCAGGAAATACATAAAGTAATTGTTCCTGGAGTGTTGTTGGTAATGATTTGTTTGTGTAGGAGCAAAAGTATGTCAAAAGTTTGCCAGAGGTTATGCAAACATCTACATCAACATCCACATCAGCTGTGAATTAGATCAGTAGTTGTTGAATTACATTGTCTAAGCATAAAGAAAGGCTTCAATGTGTTTTGCTTGGATGTGAGTCTCAGTAAAACTTCAAATGTATAATAGAAGTAGTAAGTTTTCCAAAGAGCAGATCTGTTTCCATTTTAAATAATAAATGTTTGATATTGCTTCTTTAACACTTTGCTCTTTTCACTCTCATTCCAGGCCTACTGTGCACAGTGGCCGCGGACAAGTGTCTTTCATCTCCCTGCCACAATGGTGCCACATGCTTAGACCACCTGGATGACTATGTGTGCCTTTGTCCCAAAGGACCAGTGTGGTACATGGGTAAAAACTGTGAGGAGCTGTATGATGCATGTATCATGTCACCATGCACCAACTGTACCAGCAATCGTGGGACTGATAAGTTCACCTGCCACTGCCCAGATGGCTTCACAGGGATCAACTGCACCCAAGATGTAAATGAATGCCAGAGTAACCCCTGCAACGGTATCAAGTCCTTCTGTGTGAATGAAATCAATGGCTATTCTTGCCACTGTGCCATTGGACTAGGGGGTGAGGATTGCCGTGACAATGTGACCACTTGCTCAGACGAACGATGCCAAAATGGTGGCACCTGTATGGACATCCCTGACTCTGGGCACAGGTGCCAGTGTGCAGCAGGGTACGCAGGAACAAATTGTGAAGAGAATGTTGATGCGTGTCAGTCTGAGCCCTGTCAGAATGGAGCCATCTGCGTAGATGGTGTCAACAGCTACCAGTGTTTTTGTGTGCCTGGATTTCAAGGCTCTCACTGTGACCTGGACATCAACGAGTGTGCCTCCCGACCCTGTCAAAATAATGGCACATGTCTAGATGAAGTGGATCACTACAAGTGTGGCTGTGCTTCAGGCTTCAAAGGTTAGACACTGTAAAGTATTTTCATATTTATTTAGCAGTATTTTATAATTGTAATATTTTCTTGAGGCTGAGAAAGCAACAGAAATGCCATGAGACAGCACTTTTCTCTGCACTGTCATAAATATCATAGACAAGACCTTTGTTATACTGGTTAAAAGTACTAGTTTAGGTTGGGGCACAAACATGAGCTCTCAGGTTAGGGTTAGCGGAGGTTGGGGTTTTTGAGGACATTTTGTTTCTCATCCATACACCCCAAATTGTTCCAAATGTAAACATTTCTAACTTTAAGTTACTACTTGAGGTTACTCCTCCTAGTAAGACGTTTTGGATGGCAAGTACAGTAAAATATTGTACAATAAAGTTAAGTAAAGTACAGTGCAGTGCAGTACGGTAAGGTAAAGTACAATAAAGTAAAGTAAAGTACAGTAAAATAAAGTAAAGTACATCACAGTACAGTAAAATAAAGTAAAGTACAGTAAAATAAAGTAAAGTACAGCATAGTACAGTACAGTGAGGTTAATGAAAGTAAAGTACAGTACAGTACAATGCAATATGGTATGGTAAAGTACAGTACAGTACAGTAAAATAAAGTAAGGTACAATAAAGTAAAGTACAGCCCAGTGCAGTACGGCAAGGTAAAGTACAATAAAGTTAATTCAAGTACAGTAAAATAAAGTAAAGTACATCACAGTACAGTGCAGTACGGTAAGGTAAAGTAAAGTACAATAAAGTTAAGTAAAGTACAGTAAAATAAAGTAAAGTACAGCACAGTACAGTGCAGTACGGTAAGGTAAAGTACAGTAAAGTAAAAATAAAGTTAATTCAAATTATACAAGAGAGAGGAGTACTCCCGGTATCTGAGACTGGTAGGCTGAAAAATGACGAACTCGTGTTGAGATGAGTTTGTGACATGAATGAAACGCATCATCGGAGCAGAGAGCAGGTGAAAGGACTTTCTGTTTATTTCCTGTCCTAACCAATCCTAGCCCTTCCTCGCAGTCACCTGATCTGCTCATCTGACAAAAGTACAGTACAGTACAGTAAAGTACTACTAATTTAAAACACTGTTTTAGTTTTGGTTGACTTTCTGTTTTTTGTTTGACTTTCTGTTTCATGTTTTCCTAATTTTTCAAAGTAAAATTAAGAAAACATGTGAGTTGAAGATTGATTGGTGCATAATCAGCCTGATGTGGCCCTAATTCCAACAAACAGTGAAAGGACATTTGTGGGGCTGTTGTCTACCTGTAGCTCATCTCCTGACAGCTCCAGTGTTTTGTATTATCATGTATATCTGTATGTGTGCTTAGGTAATTTAGTATATTGGCAATCTCATATCTAGCCACTGCCATTCGTGCTCTGTCCCAATCAGGGGTTAACTGCGAGGTGGAGATTGATGAGTGTGAGGTACATCCCTGTCAGAATGGCGGCACCTGTCAAGACTACATTGCCATGTACATGTGTGAGTGCATGGCCGGCTTCCAAGGCCAAGACTGCGAGATCAATATTGATGAATGTGCCAGCGTGCCCTGTGTGAATGGGGGGAAGTGCATAGATGGGGTTAACAGGTAGGATCATGCACACTTTATACTGTTTATACATATATTATTGATCCCATTATTGGACAGTGTCTGACATGTAGCAGCACTGGGAATGGTACCAGTCACTCCCAGGTTTGACTGCTCTTGTGTAGTGCAACAATGTGTGTTTGAAAGATAAAACAATCTCATTGAGAAATGGTTACACACACTGACATATGTCTGGGCTGTAAATCTGACATATTGTATAGTGGAATATAAATGTAGTTATAAAACCAGTTTGGCAAACATTTGACTTTTAGAAATGGGAAGCTGTAATGTGAGAGACAGAAGCTTAGTCACATTAGGACAAAAGAGCTTTTTTGCTTTCTGAACTTTTCCTCCCAAATTAGGTGAAGTGATTCTTCAGTATCTGTGGCTATGACGCTGAACCTGCCTTTTTTATTTGTGTTAATGTAGAGATCTAAGTAACTGTAGTTATATAGGATATAACTACAGCTACAGTTATACTATATACACTATATATATACTATAGATACTACAGGATATATAGATTTGATTTGATGTTCAACGACCTGTAACAGTTCCTGTAACATATCTTTTTGTCTGAAATAATATTAGATGTTATATTCTGACTGTTTTGTCTATTTTACTTTGTTACTTACCTTAATCTTAGCAAATATGTTCATTTGTTTCTTTATTGACATGAGATGTCTGGAAATAAGTCATCTGAGCTTCGGTGGGTTCTGATTGAACAGACAGTAAAATTCATGGTTACACACACTAGCTTTGACTGTCTTGCATAGACTATCCTGTTGTCATCGTAATTGCTATGTCTGTCTATGACTGGCTGTGTTTACTTTCCTCTCCTGTTGACCCTGGTGAGGCCGATGTGTCATCCAGCAGCGCATTATGTCATACTAAGACATTAAAGTTGACCAGGGATAAGAATTAATCCACTTACTGTCGGTCACTGTGATGACTCATTAGCTGTCTGGAGGTGCTGAGAAGACCTGGTAGAGTAGAAAAACTGATTGGAACAGCATGATGTGAGACAGACTTTCTGGTGCAGGGACAAGACAGTTGTTGGTAGGTTTGGACAGTTCAATTCAATTCAACTTTATTTATATAGCGCCAAATTACAACATAAGTCATCTCAAGGCACTTTACAGTGTATGGTATGAGACCTTACACATTATATCAATATATACAGAGACATTGAGAAAACACAACAGTCCCACTTTAGCAATCATTGAGGCGACAGCGGAGAGGAGAAACTCGCTTTAAGAGGAAGAAACCTCCAGCAGAACCAGGCTCAGGGTGGACGGCCATCTGCCTCGACCGGTTGGGGTTAGTGG
>JAUMHJ010000045.1:0-12657 GCA_032361105.1 Microctenopoma lineatum
TCACCATGTAAGACGCACCAACTTTTACACCCCAGATTTGGGGAAGAAAAAGTGCGTCTTATGTGGCGTAAAATACGCTACATTGTATTATAGTTTTATATAAACTGTATATAAATATCTTGAGATCAGCCAGCCTCAGTTGAGACTATAACTGTCCGTGCTGTGTCTGATAGAAATGCCTCTAACAAATAATGCTATCTTGCTAGTTAGAGAGCAGTGACGTCGATGTTGACCTTAGTCCAGCATCCAGCAGTAGATGAGGCATTTACTGTCACTCAGAGGACTGCTCTGTTGCCCCCTCACAGCGTAGAGGAAATTGCATGATGGGCATCTGGGCTCCTGCAGGACAATATGAACGTCATTGTACTGCCCATCTGATTACTGTTGAAATTATTCCCAATGTGCATGAGCTAAATGCCATCCTGTGGTCAGTGTGTGTGTGTGTGTGTGTGTGTGGACCTGCCCTGTAACCGTGCGTTGAACTACACACATAGTTTCTCTTCCATGACTTAAAATAGTGCTCCCCAGGAGATGTTCTACACCCTCGCCTCTTTGTGGTTGCGGCCCGTGTACAGTATGTTGTGCCTGTTTTTCCCTGGTACCTGTTTGATCTCACTGCTGCTCCCTGAGTCATGCAGGGATGATCAGTCAAAGTCAGTACTCCTGTATCATTTACGTCACCCACAGGTTTTCTGCCACTGGAAACACAATGACAAAATATGAGCAGACCTGTCACCCCCCCTTCCCAAGAGAAAACAAACAAGTTCAGTTTGTAGTACTTTCTGTGTGTCATATAGTGTGTTTGATGTTTCACCTGCTTCCTGAGGTGGACATTGGGGCAGGGTCTGACGTGCACGTTCGTGTACGAGCAGAAGATGAGTGGGAAGGGAAATGCTGTCGGTTCCTGTTTGTTCCAACCATATCTGTCCTGTCCCTGGCTGCACGTTGATAATAGCACTGTTGTTTTCATGTGCTGCGCCGTGTGTACTGTGCAAAGTCCACTGTCATTACATACAGGTGGAACTAACAGTGTTGTTTTATGACTAATGTTCCTGACGCCTCTCTCTCACACAGAAATAGGAGGCAGTGTCATAAAAACCAGCAATTACACAGTCTGAATCCCTGCTCTGTGATTTCCACCTCCTCTGAGTGGTGTACACTCAGATCCACTTCAGTGGCAGGTGGCTTCCTCACCATGGATTCATTGAGATTACGGTTTCTGATTAGTTTGAAACCTACTGATTACAGCACAAAACAACAGCCCCACAAGTTAGACTGTAGACACACTATATATTTTAAGTTCTTGAAACACACGCATTCATTTTGTAGCTGTTTTAAAGGCACTTACACACATAAACAAACCACACAGTCCGCTGGTAGTCTTCACCCAGAATCCATCTCGGTCAAATAAGGATTCTGTGATGGTAAAACAGAGGTACAGTATACACAGAATAATAATAGACAGTAACAGAACGTACACGTGAAACCGTCCTCACTTGTTCCGCTCAGATTTGTTTTGCCAGGCAATGAACTGAAGGACCCACTCATCTCTGCCAACACGGCCACGCTGCACCCGTTCCAGACAACTTACGGTCAAACACGACGAATGAATAACCAGTGTATCAGCATAAATGATCTTGTCAAGGACCTGCAGCATTGGTGGAACCACAAAGTGTAGCCTCTGATCACTGTAACCGTTTCTTCTACAACACAAAATGTGTCACTCCACTGAGATCAAGGAGATCTGATGATGGCCACACAGATTTGATTTAAGCCTCCTGGTGAATCTGAAATTGGATTTATTGAATTGAAAAGAGACTGAATTAATCACACATGTTAGAAATCTGCAGATGTGACCAAAATGAGCATAAAGGCTACACACACACACACACACACACACACACACACACACACACACACACCACCCCAGCGCAGTGTGTGTGTGAATGGGTGAATGAGAAGCAGTGTAAAGCTCTTTGAGTACCAGTCTAGGTAGAAGAGCGCTATATCAGTGCACACTATATCACATCTGTCCCCAACTATATTCTTTATTCATGATCATTAATTATCCCTGACACAGATTCAGGATCAGAGGAATATTTGCATATTTAAAATACAATGACTGCTGCAAAACCAGATTCCTCACCGTGATGAGCCACGACACATTTCTTTGCTTGGCAGATGCTTTTATCCAAAGCGACTTACAAAGAGCTAGCGCTGCGTGTTAGGCGATGGACTAGGAGTCAGACAGGGTTGGAACCTGGGACCTTCTGCATTCCAGTCTGATGCTTAACCCACTGAGCCACCAGGCCACGTTTCATCCAGAGTGAATGCTTGGAGCTGTGTCAACACCCCCCCCCAACACACACACACATTGTAAAGCTAGGGGTAAGACTGACTAGTCAAACTAGGTTAAAGTGCATCAGGGTCAGTACAGAGGTTGCTGTGATGTGCACACACACTCCTGCTGTACTGATGGTCTTTAGCCTGCAGCAGCAGCCTGTTCATCACAGTAACCTATGTACGGATTGCACTCTGAGACAGAATGAAAACTAAAGATAAAGATTGAGCTGATATCTTGGTGAAAAGCATCCATGCATCTTTAATGAAACACTTTCCTGGAGGTCTGACAGACAGTATTTCAGCTCATTAACATTTCAGCCGTCCCTCATCACTGCCTGCAGTTTGATAGTGACGTGAATCAGCCAAATGTTGGGGATACAAAATGGGAGTCTGGCACATGATATACACAGAAGCATTGTCCTCATAAAGGGTTTCCCAAAAGGTCAAAGTAGGTTTCCTCCAGGTCATTCCTGTGGATTCATGTGTCATTGTTTTCTGAGTGAGCACCCAGAAATGCTGCTCTCTCATGGTGTATGTTGAAATTCATCGGGCTCCATGTTTACCAAACTCCTATTTGCTAACGTACAGTCATAGAAAACTTTTGCAGAAAGACTCGGTTGAGGCTCAGACATTGTCTGAGGAAATGAGATTGCAGCAGACCTGAAACAATAAAGTGTAGAAGCAGAGGATACTGGCGTAAAAAGCTGTGGGAGAATGTGGCTCCAATCTTCCTAAAACAGACCTTATTTGTTTCCGGAGAGAAACGTTATTGTTTGTGCTCGGCAGGAAAACCAAAAGCACAGATTACCAGACGGAAAAACAGGGATTGGTTCCACTGGTAGTTTTTATTGTTCTGCTCTGATGAACTAATGTCTTAGTACATCTTCTAGTTTGTTGTTAGCAAACTTTATGTTGTAGTGTGAGCATCTCATTTGTAAAGAACTATTTTTGTGGTCAGTGTTGCCCACTTGCCCACACTGATTTTTTTCAGTGGGTTTTGTTAGAAGCCTAAAACACGGTCTGTGGTTAACACCAGGTCCAGATGATTTCACACATAAAATGTCTCACAGTTTTTTAAAGCTTTTATATGTCTTTAAAAGGACGGTCGCAAACAACTGGCTACATAAAACTCTACACTTCAACACTTCTACGGCAGGTCACGCTGAGAAAGGCAAATGCTTTTGTAGAAGATAAGGTAGGCATGCTAGAATACAAGTAGGAAGAGGACCGGTGGGAATGCTGTAGGTAGCCCATCACAGAGCACTGACGAGTGAAAATCTGACGTTGTAATCTCAGCTGATCAGTGCATCAGTGCCACAGCTGTTCTGCACGCCGGTACCTGATTGTAGGTGTGTGAGTCATGGCTCATATGCAAACACGTCATCACTCCACTGCATTGGTACTGGCAGTGTGAGGTATTTCACATTTAGTAAAAAAAGGATATCCCAATATCTGAACCGAATACCTATATAAGAACACATATTCACATATCCTGATGTTCTGGTGGTGTCACGTTGATTTTCTGTTCCACTCAGACTACGTGGTCTAACTGATGGATTAATAACTGCATTAGCTCTGGCCAGGGCTCATCAGCTAACGTCACCACTGATGTAAACAGACAAGCGTGTCCCTGCTCTGGACGGGTCCCTAATGAGGCAATTACCTGGGGTGGCACATTCACAGGCATGACGAAGGAGGATTAATCCAATAATGTCACATCGTCCTGTCTGATGTGTTGTTTTTTTATTGCAGATTCTCTGAGTATCTTTTTCTGTCTCTTTCAATAAACAAGAAGACGATTCTCCTGCAACAAGTGGCATCAGCTCTGATTCCCTGGAACAGGTCCGTGTACGGTGTACGGTTTAGTCAGCTGGGGCGAGATCCATCTGCCGACTGGCTTAAAGGGAAACAAAAGCAATACAATGTCTGCTACTTCCTTCCTGCACACACTGAAACCTCCACCCACGAACAACCCTGAGCACCTTCCTATACACACACACACACACACACACTGTGGTTTCATATAAAAGTCATGACAGTACACACACTGACTGTGTCGTTTTCAAAGTATTTACTTCATCTCAAGTTAATTACTTACAAATCTCCCAATAAGGGCTTTTGATGGACCTCAAGTGTCCCTGAACTCTACCTTGACAACACAAACTGTGTGTCATTGAGCCAGGCGTCAGTATTTTATTGATTTAAATTTAAGTAAATGAAGAGTGGCTAATTTTAGAGTGTGAAACTTCGGTAACAGATGTTGTGTTTGCTCGTTGGAAATGGAATTTACAGCAGCGGTATGCTCGTCTGCCTCATGTAATCTCAGTGTGTACAAGGTGATGTCTCTGCTCAAACAAATGATAAAGCTCCACCACTCTGTACGTGTTAAAAGGGCCTAACTGCAGCTTAACACCCAGCTCTGTCGCTCTGCTGAGCTAACATTTCCTAGGTCTTTGTTATTGCTTTTACGGTGTATTAATTGCATATTTCTGTTTAACCACGCATCAGTCTGTTTCCTGTACATGTTTTGTGGTCATGTTTTTTTAAGATGACAATGGGCATGTGGTTTGTGCAAGATACCCCACACAACCTGGTGCAAAGCGAGCTATTGTTGGGTTTCCTTACAACTATTACATACACTACTAGTCAAAGGTTTGGACACATATGACTATTTTCCAAAATCACGCAGCCCTAAATATAATAATAATGGATACTTTTCTTGGTCTGCTTGGTGACATTCTTTGTACACAGGCTCCCCCCGTGAGAAGCCCAGGGTGAGGTTATCTGTGTCATGTACAAAGAAACCTTCACATGTCTCCTGCTGGGACGGGAATCGAGCCACTCACCCTTGGGTTTGAAGGTGACTGCCCTACACGCTGAGCTATCATGTCGGGATATGAACCCGGAACTCTCGTATCAGAGCACAGCTCCTTACCAGCTGACATGGACAAATTTAAGATGTGCCTGTGATCATATGTGGTGGGCTGGTCTGAGCCAAGATGCCCTTTACTTTGAGATTACTCCGTTTGAAACAGAGGATTATTATTATGCTTTTTTTCGTTCTTCCATGTGCTGCTGATGTGGATTCACTGCATGCCTGCTGCAGGAAGTATTACTGCTGTTCACATGCTAGACTACATAGATTCCATCTTCTGAGTGCGACACACACTAAAAGGTTCTGTTAAATGGTACGTATTTTAAAGAAACAGAAAGCTTTAACATTTCTTTTTACTTTGACTCATCATTGGCCTGTGCATCAACCAGCCACCCAAATAAATACTGGAAAATACTTTTATCTTCTCTGCTTGTACTTTATCTGTGCTGGACATCAGCTTTCCAGCTCATCCCACCCTCCACTGAACAGCCAGGAAGTTACCCCCCCCCCCCCCCCGTTTACATAAATGCGGCCTGAATGTTGAAAGCATCCACTTTCTTGCTGCTGTAGTAGAGCTGGTGCTGGTCTGTTCCCTCCTCTTTGCCTCTGCAGTACATTTCCTTTGGGATACACAGCAAAACAATGTGTCTCTGCTAACACACACAAACACAACAACACAATTCCTGTGTACGTGTGTGTTGGCCAGTGATTCACCTCCTCGAGAAATTCCACATTGTTTTGAAAGGAAGCTGCTGTTTACTCCAGTCCACCACGGTTTGACTAAGTGTCACCTTCACTATCTAATAGAATATTTTAGCTAAGAGAAAGTGTATGTTTGTGACAGCGAGTCACAGACCTCAGAATATGCACAGCGTGACGCTACAGGTTGTTTTTCAGTTTCCTTTGACCTTCTCTGGCCCTGCAGGCATATGTCCAGCCAGACTCATACTTTGTCCAGACTAATTTCCCATAAGCCGCACTGTGTAGCGTACTGTGAGGCTGTGCTGAGCGTTATCTTTGTTTTACATTAATTGCATGGACCTTGCAGGCTCCAAACCTTAGCTTTCTCATTAACCTTTCTTATTAACCCTAACATCTACGTCTCTTCTGTGAGATTAGGATGGCTTCTGTTTAATGATCACTTCAGTATTCAGTGACTTTATCTCAATATGAGTTGGTCCAAAGTTGAATGTTGAATGGTAAAGTTTGTTTCTTGTTAATAGGAGCAGCCAACTCGAGAGTGAATACACACATCGTCTTTTGCAGTTGTCATTGTGTGGGTTTGCTGCTTCTGCTTTCCTTTGAATAGTCTCTGACAATTCCTCACTAGAAGACGTACAGTGAGACTCCTGCTACACAATATACAGTAAACATAAATGTGTAAACCTTCTGGCTATTCACATGACTTACCATCACAATAGTTGTGAATGGAATGATACTGAACAATCTGAACAGTGTGTTGCAGATAGAGATTTCTGGTGAAGGTGAAAGTTACTGTACTATCGATGTGCCTGTGCATTGTTTGGTTGGGTGTGTTTTTCTGGCCTGATTCTTTAGTAATGATTGATCTTGGTTATAGAAAAATCAGCTTTGGAGCATATTAAATGCTAACATTTCATTTTTCATCTTTGCCCTTCTCAGCTGATATGAAGCTCTGCGGACATTAAGACCAGTCTTGAAATAGATTCTCTGCCAGTAGCCACACAGTTGATGAATGAGCCAGTGAGGGTGTAGTGTGAATGTAGCACCTGATGCAACAGAAGTGTTCTATCTTTGCTAAAGGAACAATATGGAGTGCATAGTGTTTCTGAAGCAATAAGTCACACTGAAATCCTACCAATTCTTAGAACTGTATGATACTCCTGTGAGTATTAACTGCTATATTAGAATAGAAATGTAGTGTACCAAAATAATCTGTTACAGATCATCATGGACAGTGGTGTGAAAAAGTGCTTATTCCCTTCCTGATTTTTTTACTATTTTGCATGTTTGTCACATTTAAAAGATTCAAAGATAACCCAAGCTAACATTACATGGCATTTTTAGGTGATGATTTTATGTATGAAAAAAAACAACCTACAAAGACAAAGTAATTGCCCCCCTATTCAAAACAAGACGTGAAGTGACGGTGGAGAAAACCAGAAATTACCCCAATAGTGTCATCCAAGAGGTCACAGAAGAACCCAGAGAAACATCTGAATAAAAAGACCATCACAAAGAGGAAAACCCTCCATGTGGCTTAATTAAAACAACTCTGTACAGAGTACAGTGGAAAAATGTGAAAGACTATTACTCGATTGCAGTTGGTGCCAGCAAAGGTGTTCCAAACGGTATAAGTTGAGGAGATATGCCTCCCGTGTGCCTCCCAAGGTCTATATCTGCCTTCTGAGAGCAGAAGGAAGCAACACACAGTCATACAACTTAGACTAGACTCAGACTTTAATGCCTATCAAAGTTTGCATAAAATGAAAATTAGTTTTTGATATTGGCATAAAAACAGCACTCAACACAGACAACACTATACAAAATAAATACATATCAGATAAAAATGATATCAAATAGAACCCTATGAATACATAATGTGCCTTAATGAAAGTAGCTGCAGTCCCAGAGATTGGCCGGACCAAGAGACGTATGCACCTTCCACATTTAATCATAAATCTAGAGTTCTGTTGAGCGAGTTTTACCACAGTATGCACCTATACTGTCCCCGATTATTGTGAGGGTTCAAGTAAGTGTGGAACTCTTGATCAGCATATTGAGGTAAACAAACATAGACAGTGATGGCGGCAAAAATGGACAACGTCACTGCAAAAGGTTCAACACGCCTGCATGTGCTCACTCATCATACAAGTAATGGTAAATTAATGTACAAGGCTATGGGCCTTTGATCAGTGACTTAAAAAAAGCTGATATCCAGACTGTGAAGATGGAAGCTCGCTGGAGGGTCCATATGAGTCAAATCCTCAGGCAATGACGGCATTGTTTTACTCTCTGAGAGACTGTGTTCTTGTGGTCACCCTCAGTTCACTGCTCAGGATAATTGTAGCTCTAATACGCAGATTTGATGGCGTCAGTGTGGATTAAAAACAGGATTCAAACTGGTCATTTGCTGCCCCAGCTGTCACCTGCTGCTGTATTTGTCCTAATGCATCTGGCCCTGCAACATGATGCTGCTGCTTTTCTCTACTCAAACTTCATCATTATATAAATGCCAGGGAAATAGTACTCTTCACTTCATTTTTCTTTGTTGTCCCTGGCTGGTGGAATGACTTGCTCTTCTCTTTTCAACTAGATGAGAAAACTCACTTACTTAAAAGAGCCCCCCCCCCACACACACACACACATTCAGAAAAATGTCCCTTAACAATTCCTAACATGTTTTTTTTTCGGACAAGTCTTTTCAGGGCTTTTATTTTGTAGTATCTCAGACTTTACAGAACCTGAATGGTATTTGCTTGTGTCTTCTACTTGTACATCACTTTGGATAAAAGTGTTTGCCAAGTAAAGTAAGTAAGACCATCGTTCAACAATTGTTATACATAATATAACACTTGAAGAACTTGTGCAGGAAAAGCTGTACAGTACACCCCCTTCATTGTACTGAGCACAGCACTCTGCCCACATTCACAGCACCTTTCCAACTGCCCTAGAAAGACTCTGGCAGCCAGATTGGGCTCATTTTTACACTGCTAATTTTACCCAGGATCTGACCCACTTGGTACCTACAACTCTCCCACTGCTGGCTGCAGTAGACACACACATACACAGAGCACAGAGCAGTCTGGCTCTCAGCTCGCTACGTTAGCCAAATTAATGTGTGTGGATTAATTTGCTGGAATTGGAATGTGGATTCTTTACAGTACAGTCTAAGTACCTACTAAAGTTTGACATTGACATTTATAAACCTCATCTACATAAATAATTGTTGTGATCGATATTTTTACTACACTGCGTTGTATGGAATTCTTGGTGTCCAGTAAAGAAGGTAGTTTTTTTAGTCCTAATAAAAACATTAGAAGAAATTTTTCTAAATGTATGTGTTTCTCTGTGAATGCCTGCACATCTCTAAAACAGTGGGACTACTGGGAAGGCTCCCATCCATTAAAAGTTGAACTATTTCAGCACAAAGTGGTGAAAACGAAGTTTGTAATAACTGAGAGTAGCATTGAGTTACTGTGTGTGGACTTGTGGACTGTGAGAGTACTTGGTCATGTTACTCAGAGCTGTTTTGTTTGTATTTATATAGTATCCTTAAGAAGAAGAATCAGTTACAAAGAAATTTGTCTTCTGCAGTTGACCCAACCCTCCTCAGGTGAGCAGTGAGCAGCCACAGGGAGCAGCCCCAGTATCTTGCTCAGGGACACACCTGGTATGGGGGATGAGGTGGGAGTCTGGCTGGGATCCTGCCACCTTTTGCATCCCAGTCTGATGGTAATTCCATTGAGCTACCAGCTCCATATCTGGAGGATGTGGGCATCGATCCCACTACCTCTCACATGCTAAAGGAGCTCTCTACCATTTGAGCTAATCCCCCGTCCTTATGATGAAAAGACAAAAGCCATGGGCACACATGTAGACTGACTACCGTGTATTTTTGACAGACACTTTAGTTAGTTTCCTTTCTTGCAAGGTCCTGTTTGTTTGAATATAGTCCATGTGGTGCAGGAGCTATGAGGAAGTGAGAATGGATTAGCTGTTTTCAGATTTTTCTCTGAAAAGGTAAACTAAGCAGTACTATTAAGAATCTGATGAGTCCCTGATTGTGACATTTGAAAACGTGTGTTATCTGAAGTATTGTCTTTGATTAAAACATGTTAGTGGCACCACTCAAGCTAGCACAGTTTACTGCGGACCTAATTATGCTTAAGATGAGTTTTTTAGATGTTACAGCTTAGTTACCCCTGGTTGTTATGGTTATGGTTTGGTCCTGAGTATGCTGTGCTCAAGTGTGTGATGAGTTCAGGACCACACTTGGAAGTTGATTACACAGTTTTCTGCTCAGCTCAGTTTCTCTGTCTTCATTCATTGTGACATTTAAGGTCTACATATATAGCTGTGTTTCCTTCTGTCGCCTGCAGTTGTGCAACTGCTCATTATACTGTGTGACCTCCTATTGTTGGCTCATACACACTTGTTGCTTACATAAGGCCTGACACTGACAATGACAATGCAGCTCACTGCAGATGATGGCAGCAACGTCCTGCTCACTTATCAGACCCAGCAACTCGATGAATTTGCTCGTGACAAAGAAGCAGCTGAAGCGATAACCTCACAGACATAAACCAGTGATTGTTTGGAGTCATGTTGTATCTCTCTGCTTATCACAGCCCAATATATGACATGTTAATACCTGCGGACTGGCAGGAATGACTGTCAGATACTCTATAAAGTGATATTTCTTGCCTGCAATGTTATGTGCTACCAGCTCAGACTTGTCCAGTGAGACAGGTTACCCTGAAAGCCCCGGGCTGAGAGCTGGGACATGCATGTATGTTGTAGAAGAGGAAAGCAGGAAGAGCCAGACCTTATGGTTCTGTGTAAATGTCAGTAAAACACTTTTACTTTAAGGAATATAATTGTGAAGGACGTGCTTGCCATGGCTACTTGGGTTCCCTTTGACCAGTGAGACAATTGCCAGTAAGGAGGGGTGTTTGTTGGAAATGGGTCCATATAATAAATGTACCTATATCACGTGACATTTTAAAAAGCATTAGATGACATTGTTGTGGCTTGGCTAAGGTGCCCTTAAGTTATTTTATATATCCCAAAACTCCATTAATGATATCTCACGTCCCTGTTGGTGCCAGCCACACAGCACCAACCTGTTAGCGGAGCTGCTAATTAAGCTACTTTTAGCTGGTTTGTGCCTGTGTTGGATCACCCGTCATCACTGGCTGCAACAAATTTAACCTGGAGCTAGTTCACTGAGCTGCCCTAGAAGTAGATCCCGCAGTTCTGTTATATGCTGCTAAATTGAACTGGATCATCATCATTTGATAGTGCCAACAATAAAATCCAAATAAACTCTTTACTGTGGGCTAAATTTCATAATTTCTAAAAATATATTCAGTATATAAAGCTGCACATTGTATTGAAATGGTGTTGAGATTGGTTCAAGGTGTGACGTTGATCTAGGTGGTTTAGTTAATGCTGTGTTGAAAGTCAACATTAAACTGAAAAGAAATTGTAGAACATGAACTCACTCACTGACCTACAATCACACATTTTTGTTTACTGGCCAACTGCCCTAAATCTTTCACTGTTAAACCACTGTTTACTTACAGTGGATTCTAATGCCCACAACTCTCCTTCCTTTTTCTCGGGTTCACACAGTCTAATCCAAAACACAAATGTTGATTTGTCATTTAGATCAGCTACAGAGCAGGAGAATCTGGTGCTTCTGTAATATATACTTTTAAATTTACTCTAAATGTGCACATTCACTGTCTCAGTATCACATATAATGCAGTAAAATGCAGGAGAACATCATTTCCACCATTGATGTGTCCTACCAGGCTGTCCCAGAGAACCGGCCTAGAGAATGACTGAACAAACAGCATGATCCTTTTCTGTAGAGGACACACAGCACAATGCACAGTAAAGATTTGCAGCATGCAGGCGGGTGAATACAATAGTCCAATGGTTTCAACACCGTCAGTCATCAGAGTGAGAGAAGATTGAGCAAATCTAACGCCTGTATGCAACTTTACTGACTCTCTTGCAGTGTTTGTGATCTGTCCAGTAACTGCTGTAGAGATTAAATAGCCTGTAAATATCTGTGTTTCTTGTCTGGGTGAGGCCTTGATCAAATTTAAAATCAGAATTAGAGCCACATTTCCCTAAAGCAACTTAACCTTGATGTCATATATTTTAGCGCTATGATTATTTTAAACAGACGTCTCTTCCAGAGAAACAGTGACAGACTGTTTTTCAGGATTGTACAGCTCTGGAAAGCTTTCTCTGTAGTGAAACGTGCACTTGCATGCACAGAATTGGCCAACAACCGTGCCACATAACATCAAAGTTGAACCAGATCCAACCTTTTTTGTGACTTTAGGCTGCATCGAGCCCGTCAATTTCTGATTCCCACTGTGGTAAAAGAATGAGAAGGGTTACATTTATCACACACTCACGCATAGTGAAAGTGTCTGAACATGCCTTACTGCACCCACTCACCCTGGTGGTGCATTACTAATTCATGATTTGTCATCTGTAGTGTGACACATTTCTCTGTCATATGAATTTGGAGCTGTGAACTGAGAGACGTTCATAACCAAACCAATATGGGCTTTCCCTTGGTTTTTAAAAAGTAAAGTCGTGAAAAAATAATAAAAATTGTGTGTGTCAAAGTAAAAAATTAGAAGAAACCTCCAGCAGAACCAGACTCAGGGTGGGCGGCCATCTGCCTCGACCGGTTGGGGTTAGTGGACAGAGGA
>JAUMHJ010000046.1:0-12624 GCA_032361105.1 Microctenopoma lineatum
GGACCGGTCTTTTAGGTTTCGTTTTCGCGGTAACCGATCACGTGACCGAGAAGCGCGCCTCGGCCTGCGTCAAGCGCAACATAGATGGCTGTAACAGAGAATCCGGCAATTTTTCAAAATAAAACATCTTTCAGATTATAATAAATAAGAAAAAAATAAAACGGAAGTAATGTAAGTTATTTATTCTCTCCCTGCTGCCCGGTACCAAATGACCCACGGACCGGTACCGGTCCGCGGCCCGGGGGTTGGGGACCACTGCTGTAGATGTTTCTTTCTTGATTGTTTACTGGCTCTAACCTTGAGGTACTGATTCTAGCTGATACATCTAATACAAACATTTTCTTGCCTTAAATTTCTAGTAAATCCCAAATAATCTTGCTGTAATTAAATCCTAGTGTTTCACGGCTTCGGCCTGAGTCTGGGCTTTTGTTTCTATGTTTGCTGCGGTCTTCATAGTCCCTTCAAACTGCTTCTCCTGCAGAAATGAACGTTCTAAGGTTTTCTCCGATGGATGACGACTCATGGATTGTGAAGCACCTGATGAACCCGGACGTGAGTCTGACGATGTCGGGCTGTACCTACAGCTGAGCGCTGTGACCGGAGCTGCTCTCTGCAGGTCGACCATGTTGTACTTCCATAGTTGAAATATTAAGAATGATTATTTGAACCACTGAGTCGGTCTCAGACTATAAGGCTTCATGCGCGTGCTGTTTGCATTTAGTGTTGGAGTTTACTGGCACTTCATGCTCCACCATCTTTCCTCAGGCACAGACTATCGCCCCTCTCCAAAATTCAGCATCTGCACCCTTTCCATCTCGTCTCCACGCTCCTTTCTCTTCTCCCTCCATCTGATATTCTACTCACGCACAACTGCGGCAGCCCTCCTCCAATCGCTGGCATTAATGCACACCTCAGACCCCCCAGACACACTGTCTGGTCTCCTACAATGCACCTCAATGCAAAAACTTTCCCAGACACATTTGGCCCTCGCTCTACTGCTTACCTCTCTCTCCCTTTTTGGCCCCTTTTCTTTCACTTGGTCCCCTCATGACTCTTCAATGTCCCGTTTCATTTGCTCTGCCTCCTTCTTTCTCAGACTCTGTATAATTCCCCCTCTCCCTTTCTATTCATCTACAGCCTGTCGGCCAAATGTATCCCTTATCTTCCCCTTGTCCATTTGACATAAAATGAGGGCCTGCGACAGAGTAGTCAGTCATAGTCTAGTCTTTAACAGCAAAGAGTAGAGCTACACTCCCCGCCGTTTGTTTTTGAACAAACATTTTCATGCTGTGGAGCCCCAATCAGACTCAGAGCATAGTCTCTAACTCAGAAGACAAGCCTTCAGCAGTGTGTACATGTGGATCTTATTCTTCCAACTAACTTCCTATTTTTATTTCCCTAATGTTCAGTATACATAGCCAACGTGGTCAACGTGATCATGTTCAACAGCTTCTGGCTCTGAACCAACAACCTTCTTAAACATTCCCATGCAACTAAACTACAAACACCATTACAGTTGTTCTTGTGACCAAGATGTGATGGATGGATCATGTTCCAGGGCATGTTTCTTCATGAATGAAGCACTGTTTGGGAAAGGTTGAGATGAATGGGGGGCGTACGTGGAAGGAAAAAACTGTGTTTAGGACTGAAGAAAGATTTTGTGTTTTACATACAACATACGAGCTGCGAACATATGTGTCGCAAGAAAATTCCCGGATGATCACAGAACTAAGCCATAAAGCAGAAGGGCGCTGGCACTAGCAAAGGATTCATTTACCAAGTGTTCCTTTATTCTCTGATGGGAGGCCAAGCTCCTTTACGTTCTTTCACTGCAAAATCACAGCTTTAGTACATGGTCACTAATTTATTCTCTGCCAGTCTTCTCTCAGAAACAAAAAGACTCTCTGCCAAAACCCACTAATCAGCATCTGTTGGCTCAGCGCTGAAACGACTTTTCCTCATAAGGGTTTGAACATTACATTTACCTGTTTGGCTCAAGTCTTGGGAATCCCTCTGTTGCATACGGAAAATGCAGAACGAGACGATTGAATTCACGGAGCCTTAATGGGAAGAAACGATACAGAGTGGAACGAGACTCCTGATTAACCCAGTAAATAAGGAGAAAGCTTATTTCATTAGGATATGACCCACCTGTCTACCTCCCACACAGACTATGTATTCAGCTCCTTACAAGCTGAACCGTTTCATGCCCAGGAAACTCAGTGCCGCTGGCATTTACAGCATGCAGCAGGTTGGATACTGGCAGCTGGTGAAAGGATTTTTCGGGAGGGGGCGCTGTCATGTTCTTCTGTGGAACGATTCAGTATTTAGCTTCTGAATTAACTTTCTCCAAGACAAGAAACTGCTCCTCCGACTGAAGATGGATTTCCTAGTCTGGAGCTTGTAGGAGGGTTTTCCATGGCTCTGGAGGCGGTTCCAGTGCACATGCACCAGTCATAGCGTAGGTCTACGGCAGGGGTAAACATTTTTCATTTTTCATTTGTTATATCATTATATCGTCATTATACATTAATACAACACTGTGATTAGAAATAAATTGTGTGGCTACATCTGCTTGTTGGCAGAGGTTCTGAAATCAACCAGGTCCTTACTTTGACTGATTCCTTATAGTGGGCTGGTTAATTTGCCTTTCTTGTTTCCTAACTGTAAATGCACTATTCCCCTCCACCAAACTCCTCCCATTCCTCATCCTGTCATTCCGTTTTCCTCTTTCTCTCTTCATCTCCACCACCATTACCACCACCACCGCCGCCACCGCTCCTGCCACCCCTCCCTCGCTGTGTTTGTGTCCTCAACTGACCCGGCTTGGCTTGAATCAACGCTGATGCCCCTTTGGATCACACACAGCTGGTGTTGCCGCTGAAACCAAAGTGTCATTACTGCTGATGTCTGCTATCTGAATCAGGGCAGATCATTTAGGTTGCATCCTACATGCTTTGACTTTCAGGAAATGAAAGGATCACTAATGCCATGTAGGACAGTAAAATGTGTGGGGGTGCATTTGTGCCTCTCTCGGCATGTCACAGGCTAATAGAGGTAAGGAAGAGCAGAGTGTGTGTTTGCAGCTCATTGGACTGCAACAATGACTTTCAGTTCAAGATAAGCTCAGTGAAAGCCAAAGAATAAAATCTAAAAATCAAAATCCAATGTGCTGAGAAGCAGAAAATAACATTTCAACTGAGTAGAATCTGACATTTTCTTTGCAAACAGTAATAAACAATAACTCTGTTTTAAAGATGGTTTATTACACAATAAACCAAATTATGCAAAGAGCAGGAGTGCCCACACCTTTCTTAAAGAAAGGGCAGCCACAGGCGGCGCTCGGGGAGCTGGGAATCGATCCTGCTATCTCTGCATCCCAGCCTCCAACCACTGAGCTACCAGGTAGAGGGATCGATCTGATGATACAATACATACGCCCGCACAGTTTTAAAACAAATGTATTAGTATTATTCTATCAAACACTAAATACAGCTAAGATATCGGTAACAACTTGCCTTTCCTCATGTCCTCACAATTCAGACTGCTGCTCATTCGTCACCTTTCCCCTTCGTATTCCAGTATTACAACACTGCGTCAGCACAGCACACCACTAATTCATGACAACTTTCTTTATCTGGACAAAAGAGCACCAGCTGAAACCTTTTCATCATTGAAACTCATGTTTAAGCGGTTGTGTACATGTTAGTAGTCATCTCATCAGTCGTCCGTAGCTCTTCCTAATAGTGACCTTATTCACTTGTTTTTATTCTGTTGCTTCTTGCCATAGTGTTATTAATGTGTATAATCAAACGAAACAGATGTGCTCTGTCTGGATTTATTCTAACGAGAAATACACTGTGCAACGTGACTTATTTAGACGTCTGTGGGCCGCTGTGTGATGGTTTTATGGGTGGACTTGTTTAAAAAATGAGGCAGCATCTCTCTATGTAATGATATCTCATTTCATACGGTCACTCCTCACTGCTGCACATAGTAGAGTGGCGTGTTTGCACAAGGAAGGAATAAAAGTACCTGGAGAAATCGGGTTTCTTTATCCCATATCCCCCTATAACAGTACCTGGATTTCCCCTTTACATGACGAGACACATCTGCCAACTGTAGTCTGATACTTGAGGGCATGTAAATGCGTCGGTGGCTGCTCGGCAAAACTTGGTACATTTTGCAGGATTTTGGATGGATGGGTGAAATAATCCTGCATTTTTCTGTCTTCTTCATTCCCACTTTCTCTTTTTTGTTGTTTTCAATTATGAGTCCGTTATGAAGGACAGCCACTGTGAGCTGACAGTCTGGCAGGCGTTCATTACTCTGCCAGTCGATTTCAGATGTTGCCAACCCCCAGCTCCACTCCCACAACCCATGCACTGTCCCAGTGCTGCTGCTGCTGCTGCTGCTGCTGCAAGTGGTGAGATGAATAAAAGAGAGACAATATGTGCTGTTCAGCATTGATTTAAGACGAGATTCATTTATTGCTTTACCGCCTAGGAGGCTGTAAGGGCACTTCACATACCAAAACTAAATTCAAAAACCAGGTGTAGCAGTGAATCAGCTTTACTGTTACACCCCAGATTACAATAACATCTTAAATCCATCTCTTGGTGGAAAAAATACCATGAACAAAAAGTGGCATTGGCATTCATCAGAAAATACAATGTGACATTTGAGCTACAAGTATGCTGACCGAAATTCCAGAGAGCCAGCAGCCAAGGAGTCCGACATTGACCGAGAGTCAGAGACACAAAGAGAAATGTCTTATCATCAGCAAGGAGAGATGTGGGTTACTTCAAGGCCAGAATAAAGAAAACAAAAGTAAAGGAATATTTAGCACTATTTCTATCCATACCAGTGTCATCGAGGCCATGGGCTATTCCTACCAGCCTCCGAACATTCTCAGGTCTGTAGTTACGTTAAGTTAAGCCCAGAGCGCCTGCACCCCCCACTTCCAGACATTACAATCTAATGATACTCAAAGTCCCCGCTTAGGTTCCGTGACTATGCTTTGCTTGTCCTATTTCCCCTAATAGGCTTGTGATATACCTGCTTTTTACCAACACACGTGTGTAGACAATGACATCATCATCGCCGTAAGTGCACTTTCGTTGTATATTTCGTATACACCTGGAGAACTTAATGTTACCACTAGGGGGCGAATAGGGCCTTATCACTGCTGGTTAGTGAACTTATGATGAGATGAAAACGTTGTGTTTTGGAAAACATGACTGGAAACACTTGATGAAACAATAATGGCTCCATTGCACTTTTGCGTAGAATTCATTTCTGACAACGTGTACAACCAGTCAACCAGTCATGCCCAAAGTTTTGTGGCCGGGGTTTTTAAAATACAGTGTATGGGCAGCAAATGATAGACAACATATACATATATATAAATGCTATATATATAAATGATTTTCAAATAGCGAAACAAACTTCTTCCTAAACGAGCAACAGTTTGTCAAAACAGTCAAAATTTGGTGGCTATAGTGAAATTATTTCTCATCCTGATGGCAGCATGCTGGTAAAGAATGGCTTCATGTTGGCACTTGTACGAGCTGAAAGGATCAGCTAACTCGATCACTGCTACAGCCACGCTCCCTAACTTACCTCACTAGCCATAATGGTTTTTGGATCATACATGCTGAAGAAGCTGTGTTGTTGTATGTTCGTCCAAGGCGGCGTCTTGGTAAATGAAACTGTGTTGCTTCCTCCAGGTGCACCCGCGAGCTGCGTTCCTACAGGTGTAGCAAGTCATAACGGCTGGATTTAGTGGAGTACAAAAAAGAGCTTGATTACTGCTCCGAATCTTTTGTGGTGAGCTGCAAACGTTTTGCTGCATGTCATCAGACCATGTCTGGAGACAAGAAGCATTTATAGCTATATAATATAAAATGGTGAAGCAAAAGAAAATGTAAGAACTGTCATCACAGAGATGGAGGAGACAGAATTCTGACAGTTTCTCTGAGTCCTTCATGTTGCTGACACAAAAAGTTTCAGAAGAAGTGATGCAAAATGGATTTAAGAGCTTTATGTGTAGTGTACGTTCTTCATGACAAACGAGGAGCTTCCTAACCCCAGAAATGTACAAGGAACCCACATATCTGTGCAATGGCGGTCCATGTACCTGAACAATTGATTCAACTCCACGTTATAAATGTATTGAAGTATTAAGCTCAGTTAGTGACGTTGGTTATTTTCAAAGTGACAGTGAACTTCCTATTCGACCCGCAGAAGGCAGCAGGGGACTCCTTCAGTTCAACATAAGAATGGTGCAGCGAGAAACAGCTTCAGTTATCAGACAAGAACTTCTGGCTGCGTAAACCATTCGCTCTACAGCATAGAACGTGATTTTAGGGAAACATTCTGGCATGCAACAAAGTGTTTTGCATGTGAACACAATGAAGTTGTTAAACTGTTACTGGTCCATTATTAATTGTCAACAATGAGCGCAGCTTTCTTAGGGCATCCAGATAAAAGAAATCACAGTGTGATTCAGCTAAATACAGTCAGATATGCGACTTATTTCTTGCCAGAGAAATCTCCCTGCAGATGTGAAAGGCAAAGAGAATCGGGATTGGCTAGGAACAGAAAAAGCCTTTGCTAATGGAAACAAAGGAGAAGCAACTGAAAACAAAAACAACACATGAATGGCTATTTATTTCGCATTAATCTACGCATCCCGCTGCTGCATAGAATTAAACAGGTTATGGTGAAGTCCAGTGACTTGAATATAACTATGTGATTAGGTTGCATGAGGACACAGAGTAATTTATGCAGCTGGATCACAAATGGAGACAACCAGTCGGAGGACCGCTGGCCCAGAAAAAAACATGCCAAGAAGGCAGCAGCTCCAGTAAGAGCGGAGTGGAGAGGCTGCTTTGATTATAGAAAGTGCATATACGAAGCTACAGCAGCAATGCTTTTGAGAGGATGAGAGACAGACATTGAAAGAGGAGGGCAAACTGTAAATGTAGTAGAATATGGAGTCGGAGAAGAGAGAGATTAACACAAAGACAAAATAAAAAAGCTTTGGCAGAGGGCAGGAGGAGATGATAGAGGTGAGGACTCCCTGAAAATTATACGGTAGCTTTAGGAAACTTGTATAAACGTCTATATTCCAAGGTATCCTATAAACGCCTTCCTAAAAGGATCAAAACATTTTCTTTTCATCGTGACACTGAGCACCATAGAGCGCTAACCACAGGTTAAATGAGCCAAGACACAAGCTATCAGACAACACGAGAAGAAAGAAAACTGACAAATCTGTTGGTCTGTTTCAAACATCCATCGGTGTACGCGTCTCTTTTTTCTGTTCAATGGCAGATTATCAGCACCCTCATTAGTGCGCCCACTTCTGGTTTACCACCTGGCATTCAATGCAAAGGAGAATGCCCTTGTAGTGAAGTGGAAAGGTTGTGTAGAGGGCGGGCATGTAGGTGGTTAGTGTGTTAGAATAGGCCTTTCATGAAGGCATCCGTTTAACATGCGCAGCTTTTTCACTATAAACTGTAAACACAACTGTTTTAATCTAAGAGCTGTGACACGTGAGACCAGTGGTCACCCGCCGGCCCGTATGGAGCCATCAATGAGCGAGCTGCTGTCTGTGGTGTGGTCAGCACCTTCTTCCCCGGTCAGACACTCGTCGGCAGTTTTTCAGAGGATTCAGCATGGTAACTCATCGGCAGACTGATCGTTGAGAGGAGTGATCTGATTGGCTGTTCGGTTGATTCAATTCAGCAAATGATTCTAATTCTAAGATACCTAATCCTTGGTTAGACATATAAACCGTCTGTGGTGAGCGGGGGTGGTGTAAAAGGGTTTTTTTACTTACATGAAACTGTTATCATATTATTTATTTTACACAGTTTTCAGTAAAGCAGGAATCTGTTTAGTGGAACAGACGAAACTATTTAAAATGATTTATTTGCAAAGACAAACACTAGTTGAGTAATTAATTAAATAAATATGTTGCACCTTTTTGTTTGTGAAGTAGACGACAATGATTAGATGATGAATACATTTAAAAAAGGTCAATATCAGTCCTTCATACCATATTAGAAACACAATTTATTAGTGAAAAGCAACGGTACAATGCGTGTTTTCCACCTGAGCCGTTTATCATGCAAAGTACATTAGGTCCTCTGGTGCAGTTAGCCATAGGGGAACATCGCGATGCACTTTATTTAATCGAGAGAGAGATAACAGTGAAGGAGGAGGAGGAGGGGGCACGGTGCTGTCTATGACTTCCTCGAGCTCTTTAAGCCCTCAAGACGAAAAGAGATTTCCTCGTCTGAACCTGCTGCAACACCCCAGCGCAAACAATACCACTGAGAGGTATCTGGTGAGCAGAGCTGCAGAAAGAATTCCCCCATGCATTGCTGAACACTTCCTCACATAGAAGATATTAACATAGATGGAATAGCCATCTACTCAACACGCAGTGCTTGAAAATCACTGACGAGCGACGGTAAAGGTCAACGCAGCACTGATGACAAGCATGTGGGAGTGACACTGATGAAGTGGGAAGTGGTTGATAGTTTAAGAATCATTATATCAAAACAATCTTCTCTCCTCCCCAACCACTTCAAGTTTCCACTGCTGTTCAGAGGAATTCAAATAATTACAACACTTCCTCAAACAAACTTTGTGTCTGTATTTTATCTCTAGTACAGTTTCTTGTATCCCGCATGACCTACTGTAGTAACACGTGGGTAAAAGAGTCATTTCTGTAAGGACACAATCAATATGCACCTGAAGTTGGTTAATGTTACTTTGCTTTACAGATGCTTTTATCTAAAGCGACTTACAGGGTGTCTGGCTCACGGACACACCTGGTGGGGGATGGACTAGGTCTCAGACGGGGATTTGAACCTGCGACCTGCTGCATTCCAGTCTGACACTTAACCCATTGAGCTACCAGGCCGCTTGTGTTAGCAGCTGGTACCAGTCATACAGGAATGAACAGAACAATTCAACCTCTCATTGGAATTTAAAGTCTTCAGGTGGAAATGAAAACCTGAACGACACATCTCCTATTAACACCTTTACGTTGCATCCCTGAGGGTGTGGACCAGGGGAAGCCAACTCCGTCCTCGAGGGCTACTGTCCTGATTGTTTTCCAGCTACCCCCGCCCTGCCCTCTACTCATTACCTGGTTCAGGTGTGTTCAGCCAATCAGAAGCAGTAAATGCTGGGAGGGTCGGAAAACAATCAGGGTGGTAGCCCTCGAGGGCCGGAGCTGGAGCTCCTGTTCATGTTCCCCGTCTGTGTTTTCACAGAATGACACAAGGCAAGAAATGTTTATACTACACAGACACACATTCACGCACACTGTACATATATTTAAGGTTTAAGTAAAGTTTGAATTGAAATCATGGCAGCATGAGCAGTGCAGCTGAAATGTTTACGTGTTTCATTCATTTTGATTACATATTTCTCTTTATTTTATCTCTTTTAAGGTATGTAAACTGTACTCCCACCCAGTCCGATAATATAGTAATAAAATGTATTAAATATTAAAAACACAAATACATAGATATGGAAAAAAAAGATGGGGAATTTAAAGTAATAGTTTTAGTCCTATCTTTCATATTGTAAAGTTCTATAGTTAAATGTTCAATGGAATTCTTACACAACCATTAACCCGCACTCACACACACATCTTTAACATTAAGAAGTACGACTTATACATCAGGTCAAAGTTAAGTAGTTATGAGTCGATCTTAATCTGTACAGTCATAACTCTCTTTTTGTGTTACTTTTAAGTTTTCTTAAGGTGAAGTCTGTGACAAAGGAACGTCAAATAATAAGAAATGACCTTTATTAGTCATATGGCTGAGACGTGGCTGTTTGGGTTTTCACAATGGAGCTGAACACAGCTGTCTATTAGCACAAATATGAAATATTTCAACTTAATACTAATTATAAAGTAGTACATCAGTAATACCTGGACACCGTACACTACTTCTCTCATAATGAAATCGGTTTCTGTAGTTTTGCAACAATTGTGGAGCAAATGTGAATAAGCAGACATCACTCACACAGCTGTTACGCTGAGGACCGTGTACAATATAATTTACTGTTCTGTACGATCCTGATTAATCACAAATAATGAATGAATGAAATTACCGACGTTGCAACACCTGCAGAAATGCACAAAGAAGTTCTCCCCGTAGAGATGTTTCATAAGGATCCACGTGCTGACGAAGTCTCCAAACCCACGGGAAAGAATTCTACACACAGGTCGAAGCTACAAACTTAACTTATGTTAATGCTTTTGTTACTAACTAGTTAAAGTATGATTTCTGATTTATTAAGATTTTTTTACGATCTTATATTTTTAATAGTGCTTGACGGGATATTTCATATAAACCAGACTATCTCAAAAGCTCAGAAACTTCATATACTGCTAACGCACGATAAAATGCTTCGCATACTTAAATATGATGACAACAGCAGCACCGAGAGAACACTTATTTATCTAATATAACATTTAGAATTTTATGGTTTTTTATTTCTGGATTTTCCCACTTTGTCCACTATTTAGAAGCATTTTATGAAATATTCTTCATATTTCATATATTTTATTTTAAGCATTCCGATATCTAGGTAAACAGAAATTTGAATACGAGGTCACCATGGTAGTGTGAGGATATGCCGGTTTCTTAGAGATGGGGGAGACACAGACAGAGTTTGTGTCTAAATAATTCTCTCTCAGAAACCATGATTGGCAAATTTGTGAAACTGGTGCACATGTGCCTCGTCGTGACCTGCTACATTCCACTAGTTTAACTGCGCAGCAACGCGTTTCTGCGTAAAATCCTTGGCCTGCCTGATCCCCTGGGGTTACGGCCGCAGGTGGCTACTTCCGAAGTTCCATGCAGTAATTAGCGTTAGGGTTAGGGTTAGCAATCCTGGACTGTATATATGGCAGACAACAAATTTGTTGTACTTGAGCAAAAGAAAAAATTACTCACGTATGAAACATGTACGGCCACCTGCTGGAGAGTTACACATTTAGTTTGAAAATCCAGCAAAGCAGAAGTGCTCCTGAATTATTTCTGCTAAACATTGTCCCAGGCCCATTAACATAGTTCAAGGTAAACATATTATTACGTAATTATACGTATTACATTTACTAAGACCATCCATCCATAACTTTGCTATTTATATGTATTGTGAGGGAACTAGCAAAGAGAGGTTCTGTCAGCAACAGAGGACAATGAATATAAATGATGGCTAAATAAAGTGAGACCAGAGATGCATCAGAAGAACTTGCCCAGGAGACGTGGCATCTGCTATTTGGGGATTTTTTTAAATCATCACATAAAGAACATATTTGTGTTCATTACAAATCAAGAAGAATACTTTGTCCAAATAGACTTAAGAATCCTTCTATCTCCGCATCCCACTGAGCTACCAGGCCACCATGTAATGTTAATCATGATTTTTTTAGGACTAGTTTAACTCTACAGACCAGTCATGCAAATCTTTGTAAACCGGGCTCTAACTGGAAAGATGTGTGGGTGGTTCAACTGAAGGAAGAAAGCCACTGATGTTTGTATAAGCCAGTATTCAAAATCAATGAATAGTTTACTTCCAAGGTTGAACTCCTACATGTTGGTGGATCATGTTCAAGCTGTCAAGGATGACTGCAATGCAAGTGTCAGTCCACATCAAAAGGCAAAATACATTCAGTATGTTAACAGTAATTACTTTACCTTGTGTGTCCCCTTGAAGGCCTTCAGCCTGCAGCAGCAGAGTCATCCTGGGTTTCTGCAACGAACACAAACATTTGTGGTTAGGGCCCCAAAGAAGACACGACATATAAAAACCCACAGTTTGGACTTGGGACAAGAAATGTACAATAAGTAGTTTTGGATGGTTAAGAAAGGTCAAGATTTCCCTTTTCAGAACTAGAACTCCCTTCAGCTGTTCAAAAGCACTTGACCTTCAGGCGCTGGACAAGTTCCAGCTCAGTATTCACTCGGGTCTTTCGGATTGATCAATTTTCAATAGCTTTGATTTCAGAGTGACCTCCAGTCAAGAAAGCTTGTTCAGCTGCCACCCACCATGACACCAGAGAAACTATTGAATTTCTTAAGTACTAAACAAGGCCTGGTCTTTATTTTGCTACTGCTGTGGATGAGACAACCTGTTATTAAGAATTTCTCACTTATTCATTAGGAGGGACTTTGGGCAGGACCTCCAATGCGCTGAAGTGATGTGACTGTACACACAAGGTTCAAAAGAGAAGAAAATATTCAGATTTAGGCACTAGAATCATTTCTCTAGGTGAGGAAAGATGATTCCAATAATTCTTTAGCTATGAAAAGGAAAATGCTATAAATCCTAAAATGTTTTTGAAACATGCAAAATGTCCATTAAAAGGTTCATTTCAAATGAACAACATATGGGGATGCAGTCTTTTCTCCAAGTATCCGAATTCATGTCTTTTTGCTGTAGTATACAACACATTTTGTTTTAGGAAGCAAGTCCAGCCCTAAAGAACTATTCTTGGCTGTAGCTTTGGGTATTACCTGTCTTCATGCTACAGCAAACAAATTAGTTGAGTTTCTTTCCAGGAACAGGCCTTTATTTAACTGTTAT
>JAUMHJ010000047.1:0-12515 GCA_032361105.1 Microctenopoma lineatum
TGTTTGGACAGCTGTTAGACCTGTGTCAGCACCACTACAGGGTCTGGGTATGACCACTGACCTTCAGGTTAGAAGATGACTGATCACAGCGCCATAACTCACCTGTGTGATTGTTTTCTCCGGACGCTGATGCTGCTCTTTGTGTCTTGGAGAAACCTGGTGGACAGAAAGGCGCCAGCACCGACGTGAACGGTGACTCGAGAGTAGAACAGGTTACGGTTCCACCTGTGCCTCTGTGTTTCCTAATTAGGATGAATCCCAGCAGCAGCAGCGCCGCCGCCGCCAGCAGAAAGGCAACGGTAACCCACAGCAGGATGAAGCCACTCCTGGAGCGTGGGTCATAAGGGAGGGGCTCTTGAGTGGGTGGTGTAGAGATGACAGAAATGAGATTTGCTGTAAAGTTTTACACATGAATCACTTCTGTAGATGTTATACATATTTGTGATAATGTTGAAAAACAACAAGTAGTTAATGCATAAAAAGCTTTAATTTATGGAGCAGTGTTGATTTGTTCATGCGCCTCACCTCCCATAACCATCCGGCTTCCTGGGGATGCTCCAACCTCAGAGATGCTGCACCTGTAAACTCCTTCATCAGACTTAGAAAAGTTGCTAACTCTCATTTGTCCCGAGGGACCGCTCTGCACCGGGACGTCGTCTCTGTAATACACAGCAGTTTGGCCGGTGGACGGTTTCTTTGTGATGCAGCGCAGAGTCACAGCTTCACCCTCAAACACAGGAAGAACAGGACTCAGCAAGATCACAGAGCCTCCTGAAAAGCATGTGGGGAAAAAAAAGTCAGACGTATATATTTAGTCTAATGATAAATGTTGCACACAAATATATTCAGTTGACTGTTATGAATTAATAGGACTGAGAAAATGATTTAGTAGCATGAGAACACAAATTATAAGGAGAAACACGTTCACTAGAAGGGTAGCAGGTAGCAGGAAGCAAGAATTCGTGTCTTTACATTTCCATAAATATTACATGAGAAACGTTCAGAACAAGTCAGTGTGAAATATCAAGTGATTCTACAAATACAGTGAACGTACCAGTGACGGTGATGTTGACGGTGTTGCTTCTTTCTCCCTTTTCAGTCTCACACCAGTATAGTCCACTGTCTCCTGAATAGGCTTTATCAAAAGTGCAGGACGACCCAGACGATGTGCTTTTTAAAGTACACGCTGGTTCAAATTCATTAGTTTTCATTCCCTTCAGTTTAACGTAATCATCAGTGCTCGCACAGTGAAAAATAACAGACTCATATTCAAAGTGCTGCAGTCTGTTCGGAGCGATGCGGAGACTTACTGCACCTGAAAGTGAAAGTGTGCCAGGAAGAAAAATAACATATAAACAGATGAAAATAAACAAAATCAAAATGCATCTGTAGAGCTGCAACACAATATGGAAAAATAAGTAAACTAGCTTCTAGTGTTTAACAACAAAACTTACTTTCAGAAGTCAGGCGGGTTAATAATATATAGAAAACCAAGTTAGACCACAGACATATTTACAGTGTTCATGCCAGTGTTCTGTGTTCCTCAGATTGGTATCTACACATTCTCTCTTGGTTACTCACCACTGTTGTGTGTGTCACAGTTGTGAACATGTTGTCCCAGCAGAATCAATCGCAACATCACTTAACAAACAAAGCAGCAAAGTTGCATATCAGAAATAAACGATTCGATGTGCAAGAACGTGCGAAGCTCGAAGCTCTGAGACTCACCCAGTCTGACGTGGAGAGCTGTAACCTCCATGTTGCTGCTTGCCGCTGGCCGTTTTAGCATCAGCCTCAAATACACTCTGATGCAGATAAGTGCTTCCTCTTCCTGTACAGTTACTTTGTGATGATACCAGAGTCACAGCGGAAACAATCGTGATACCTGTCCCTGTCCATCCAGTGGGCTACACGTATCAGCGCAGTTTGATTTAAAGTCAAGTTGATTTAATTGTTGAAATCTTTCTAAATTGGAGTTATTTTTTTCTTATATTCATTGTGTGTGTGAGAAAATGTTGATGTTTCAATTTAAGACTTAAGAATAAGAATTTTATATCAATTATCCAATGTTCTTTAAAAGACGTATGATTATTTCGAGTGTTGACACAATGTAATGTATGACGTGGTCTAACAGCTCACTGTGACTCCAACACTGGAAGCAAAGGGGTGTCGGTAAGGATATGTAGAGAACTGGACTTCTCCATCTACATTTGCCTTTTATTTATTGTAACAAGTGTTTGTTGCTGAAGCTTAACCATGCTATATTTACCTTCTATTACAGAAAGTAAGAATTTTAAAACGCTGATTTTTAAAATGATACTGACATTGTACAACATTTAAAACCCTACTAATCTTAAATTGTGTATTTTATTCAACAAAACTCGAGCACAAGTTGACTGTGTGCAGGTGAAGGGGCCACTGTCAATAACATCGCTTATTAAAGGAGTAGTAGCGTGGAGTGGAGACACAGCGACATCTAGCGGATTTTTGCAGATTGCAAACATTTTTAACCCCCCCCATCCCTCGCCCGCCTCCTTCCAAGCGCATGAAAGTCTGAACAGTTCAACAGTGCCCATCAAGTTCCATGATGTTGTTCATCGTTTCAAGTAGCAAATTTGTGAAGTGACTTTAGACGTGTATATTATTCTTCTACTCTCACATCTGTGTGGTAGTGGAGACCCAGGCTTGAAGTAGTTAGGCTTGCGTACTTGCAAATACAGTTTCACCTAATGCACAGATGTTTGCAGAGTAATTAGAGTTTTTAATATAATGCCTATAAGAGCCTAACCCCACCAGCTACACGTTATTGGCATATAAATTTACCTGATCAACTGTATTTATTATTTAATTTTATTTAGTTTAAGCATTGATACCTGTCCTGCCTCTAGGAGGTGAAGCGGATGGGTGAGAAAAGAAATTGAATGTGGAGCAAGCAGTTTAACACTTACTGATATGAATTTGCTGCTGGCGTGTATTCATTCAACCAATTATGAGAACAAATGTGAAAAGAAATAAGCTTGAGAATGTTAAATTGAATAACTGAAGAAAAGAACTGAAATGAGATGAAAAGAAAGGAAATATACTTACCGATTAATATTACCAAATGTGACACAGGTCATGTGATAAATTGTTTCAATTACAACTCAACAAAAGATGTCAAAAATCACTTAGCAAGAGATGCACATTCTAAAAGAAAACGTCTGCTAGATTTTAAGATAAAACACTAAATTAACCAAAAACTGACAATAATACAACTTTAAGAATGACTTCCCATACAGAAGCTCACTTTGGTACTACCACCCACAAAGACAGAAAAGGTAAATGTCACAGATTATAATGTGAGTGGAGTAAAGTTACATTTAAACTCAAAATCCACACTAATATGCATAACATACCAAACCATACTATGGTCAACCACCACCCAGGTAAATAAACGTGCAGTAAAAATGGTTGAAAGCTGAAAAGGTTTCATAAAGTCAGTAATTGTTAGCATATGGAGAAATGCACAAAAAAGAAAGAAATCACCGTAAAACTGGAAACAAGCTAAGATTATACCTGGTATCTTGGTCTCAGATTTACAATAGCAGGTATTTGCGCAGCAGATGGTGACATTTCTAAGTGTGTCAAACCATTTCCAACACAACTGCTTTTATATTGATTCAGTGGATCAGGAAGCTTCGGTTTCTCCGTCACTAAATTATGGTTTACTTTCCCCAAGCCCACACCCAACATCAACCAGTCTTAAGCAGCTTCAAATAAATTACATCATTTAAGGGGGGGGGGGTCCTTCCACATGGCAGAGTTGATAGAACCACAGTTAGTGGGATTGTTTTCACTTGTGACGGGGCTGTGAACCAAATCAACAGCTGCAGATGTTGATCAACAGCTGCTTAGGCCCAGTGCTGCCTATCCCTGATCTAGAACCAGTACTCACCTGTTTATCCTGTGTAGATGCTTTGTGGTCCTGCTGCCACCAGAGGAAGCTCACATTCACTTTTCTGGCAGCAACTTAAAACCAACCACCTCCCTTGCGTGTAGTTGTAAACCTGGCCCTGCCTGACTTTCCTTAGGTAGATGATGAGAACAGACAGTAGGAGCCACTTGTTTTTGGTCAAAGTAATCCCAGTGCACTGGTTTAAGTCTGTAACCTTTTAGCTGTGTGTTGTATGTAACACGTAGCAGATGAAGACATAATACGGTTACTGTGCAGGTATCTTATTAGAGGGTTTGCAATATGCAGAAGTATGATTTACTGTGTCTGGCTGTAGTATGTGTGTAAGTAAGACACAGAGAGCTGGATATAAATACAGATAATGTTACACATTAATACTTTGTGGGTTTTTGCTCATGTGCATTTACAGACAAAGGTACATGTAAGTATTTGCAGTGTCTAAAACATAACACCATTTATGAGGCCATGAGAGGATGCAAGAATAACCCTGCTGGTGTGCAGCACGTCTCGACCTCTTCTGAAAATAAACCATAACTTATCTTTTTACAGTTTGTCAGGTAAAGAGATGTTTAACTGCAGCTTCAAAAATGAAGAAATATTAAAGAAAAAGTTAATTTATCAATTATCAATTAGTGAACCATTGCCATTCATAAAATGGTACCAATAACAGACAGACCTGGTCTCTACACAGTACATCTGATAATGTAGTGTGAAGTAGTCAGTAAGTTTACAGTACAAATAAAGTTGTTGTATATGGTACTAAAATACTGTGAGCCCTTTTTATTTAAAAACATAATTGACTATTACTCGTACCCGTGCACCTCTTTAACCTTAGTTTAAAGGTAGATTGCATTTTTTCTTCAGGTATTGTGTTAAGTGAGGCAGTCATCTTGAGAGGATCATGCAAATGATCCAAATGGTGTGATGTGTGCAGAAAAAAGGCAACGGTTTAATCAAGTTCCATTTTATTCAGTCTTTAGATCATGATATAATACAATAGGAGAGAGGACAGAACAGCAGAACTCTAGAGCCCACGTACTGGATAACCTGTCTTGTAAGACCTATTAGGTCCCAAAGCCGCTTGGTTCATTGAAGCAAAGAAGACAGAGAGAGTCTGCCCGGGAAACCCCCTATGTTGACACTTTGCAACCTTTTGTTCACATTGTTGAGTGATTTAAGTAAAATAAAAACAAAAACAGTAACAATTGTATAATTTCTTTTGCATGTCTCTATTTACTTTACTTCGCTTGGCAGACGCTTTTTTCCAAAGCCACTTGTCTGTGTCTGGCTCAGGGACACACCGGGTAGGAGATGGACTAGGAGTCAGACGGGGTTCAAACCTGCGACCTTCTGCATCCCAGTCTGACGCTTAACCCATTAAGCCACCAGGCCGCTGGTTATTTCCTATTTCCTAATTTTTAGTAATACAGTCACACACATGACATGAAGTTCTTAGTAACAGTAATAACTGTTGATTACCTGGATCGGGTGTGTTCAGCTAATCAGAAACTGTAGGTCCAGGGGAAACACACGGGGCTGCAGCTCTCTAGGACAAGGACTGCCTACCCCTGAGCTAGACAGTCATTGCTCTTTTATTAGTATTAAGTCTATAATTAAATTACCTTGCCAAAAAAAAAGCACGATAGATGTGCAACTTGTAACACAACAGTTCAATCAAACAAGGTCAGAGCAATAAATACACACGTCTACTAACAACTTCTCTTGGACTTAAGAGCCTTTGACAGTCCAAAAAAGAGCAGCAGCACCACAAAGATAAAAATGGTGAGAGCAAACCGCAGCAGGATGAAGGTTTTTAGGGAGGGCTCCTCATTGAGTGGCGTCGAAGTGGCAGAAATTGAATTTCCTGTAACATTACAAATTACATCAGACACTTTTCAAATTTTCACTTCAATATTTGATGTAAAATTAAAAAAAACATTCAGTCACTTTAGGGGTTACTACGGCGGCTAATCGTCCTCCATCTCACTCTATCCCTAGCATGCTGCTTTGTTACACCAACCTCTTGCATGTCTTCTCTCCCTACATCCATGAACCTCCTCTGGGGTCTTCCTCTTTTCCTCCTGTCTGACAGCTCCATATTCCTTTGTCCAATATTTTCACTGTCCCTCCTCCGCAGAGGTCAAAACCATCTGTAACTTTGACTCTAAACTCCTCAACATGATCTGTCCCTCTATATACTCATCTATAATTCTGTCCTCTCCATGAAAATCTTAGCACCTTCAGCTCTGCCACCTTTGACTCCGCCTCCTCTCTCTTTGTTAGTGCCTCTGTCTCCAAGCCATACATCATGTGGCCATTCCTTTGTATCCCATACAAACCATACAAGGGAAGGGAATTGAAAGGAATGACGCATGGTCAACAACTCTATCCCATAGCTTCATGGTATGACTCATTTATTTCTATAGTTCCCACAGTTCTGCAGATCACCCACTCCCTCTAACACCATGTTTCCTTGTCACCTTTCCTTGTTCAGAGGATACACTTAAGCACCAAGCATCGCTTCTGCTGTACTTTCCTGTAAGGGAATGGGGAACGGGTTGACCCAACAAGGCACTCAAACGTGGGTTCAAAAATAAAGAGATTTAATTAAGGATAATTCTCAAATCAAGATACATAAACACCATGAACTAAAAACCACTCCAAAGGAGGGAGAGACTTAATGCAGACAAAACAGAAAACTAGCTAGAACGGAGGCACAACCTATGATGAACTAATAACCGCTCAAGAAGAGGAAAAACCAGAACTAGAGACCGGGATACAAAGAAAAGACCAGACTCACCAATACGGGCAAGGAAAACATAACCGGGAACTAAATGATACGATCAAACACCAGGGAGAGAGACAACGATTAACAAACACTAATGTGGCAGGACGGAGACTAACGACAGAAGGGAGAAAACCAAAAACTGACCCAGAACAGGAGGAGTGCAGGATACCGGAGGGAGACGCCAGACAGACACAAGTCCAGGTGGGTAACAGGAGCGTGATCAGGTGAGGGAAAGACATCAAAAAGAAACTAAAAAACACGGAGAAGGCGGGGCGGACTTTCCCAGTCATGTGGGAACTGCCTCCCTCACCTTAAACTGTGTCCAATAGTTTGCCTGTCTCAGCTTCCACCACTTAATTCATGGTTCTGCTTGTCTAAACTCAAATTTTAACATTCTTATTCCTCACCCTCTGCCCCTCCCCTTTCTCAAAGAATGTGTTAACCACCAGTCATTTCCACTCTTTTATCAAAACCCACTAACATCTGCCCCTCTGTATTTCTATCCTTAACATCGAACCTACCCAACACGTCCTCATCACCTCGGTTCCCTTCACCTATGTGATTCACTGCCATCACAATTATGTCCATCCTGAGAAAACTCTCTACAACTTCATCCAACCAGAACTCCTGTATCTCTTCTCCCTGACATCCAACCGTTGAGGCATACGCACTGACAACATTTAACATAGCGCCCTCGGTTTCCAGCTTTAAACTCACCTCCACCACTATTCACATCCTCCTTCTCTGGGATTACCCGTACCACATTTCTCATCATACCTGCACATGGTAAAACAGCTTGAATCCACCACCAATGCTCCTGCCCTTGCTTCCCTTCATGCGCACACAATTGACCTTCCCTCTTTCTGTCCTTCATATCAGTAGCTGCTTCATTTACAGTTTCTACTCTCACCTCCACACTCCTGCCTTTTCTACAACCTTTCTGCTTCTTAAAACACCTTCGTTGTTTTTCCAGGTAGAGAAGTGAAATTTTTTCTGAGCCACATGTTTAATTTGGTCAAGATTTTATCCCATTTGCTGTAAAAGCTTTAATTGTGTAGCTGTATTTCACATATTATAAACCAGTATTTCCATTTGTTTGTTTAGTTGGGATTAGTAACATAGTTTTTCTGACCTCTCACAACGAGCCGGCTTCCTGGGGATGTTCCAACATCAGAGATGCTGCATCTGTAAACTCCTTCATCAGACTTGAAAACGTTGTTAATCCTCAGATGCTCTGCAGGCCGGCTCTGCAACAGGACATCGTCTTTGTAGAAAAAAGCCAGATTGGTGAAATTTCTTTTTGCGATGCAGCGCAGAATCACATCTTCACCCTCAAACATGTGACCAGGGCTCTCCAGGATCACAGGGCCATCTCAACAACACGTTAAAAAAAAATTAAGTGAGTTAAGCAGTAATTTAATGTACAATGTTGAATGTTATTTGACACTCCTAATAATTTAAACAAGGGGAAAAAAAAGGTAAATAATAATAATGTACTCATGCACATCCCCAGACCTGGAGACCTGGTGTGAATTGCCCCTCTGGGTGTTGAATAACCGCGCCACAGAGCCTTGACTCCACCTTAAACCATGTTATATATGTGGTCGAGAACAAGTTTTTTGTCCTTTTATCTTTTTGCCATTCCTTGTTTTCCTTTTTAGCTTATGTACCCTTTTTCTACTAGCGTTTTGTTGGAATACCTTCTATGATTTGACTTTGACTTGTGTCATTATGCTGCCTTAACAAGATAGTGGCTGTGAGTCAAAGTCTGCTGTTGACAATGTCTGAAGTAGTGCAGGAGGAAGCCTGCAGACCTGTGATGACAGGGTACGGATGACGTCATCCGGTAAAGCAGGACCGGAGTCCGCCAGAAGCGAAACCAAGAGAAAGAGAGTCGAGAATACGAGTCCTGCGGCTTCAAGGTCACAAGAATTGTGTCTGTTGTTACAGCTCCACAGCATCTTTACAGTTCTTTAGCTTGTTGTGTTACATGTGTTTGTCACAGATTTTGTTCAGCAAGTAATTACATCTTTTTCTTTATCAATAAACTCCTCTCCAGTAAATCCAGTAACGTGTGTTTGTTTTACTTGTATCACGACATGATCACTGTTTCATTCACCTAGAACATACTTTTATTGAGACTGATGGAGATTGGTTCGCGCCCCTATGATTTATGGGATTTAATGCGACTGGTGCCCATTTATATTAACGAGTGTGAATTCATAAATGTATCTCACACTACACGTGTGAACATCCATATCCAGACAGCAATTGTGATTTTGTGCACAGTGTAACTCATCATCATTTTCATAGAATATTTTTCTGTCCAAATATGCTTCTGGGATGTGAATGTTAATACTTTGCTGTACTTGTACCACTATACGTTATAGACTACTCTTAGACATGTAGTAAACGTACCAGTGACAGTGATGTTAACAGTGCTGCTTCGTTCTCCTCCATTAGTCTCACACCAGTATTCTCCACTGTCTCCTGAATAGACCTTGTCAAAAGTGCAGGATGACCCGGTTGATGTCCTCTTAAAAATACACACTGGATTAAATTCCTCAGCCTTTTTGAGTCCTCTCAGTTTAGTGAATCCGTCAGTGGTCTCACAGTGAAAAGAGACGGGCTCATATTCAAAGTGCTGCAGTCTGCTTGGAGCAATTTGAAGACAAACTGCAACATAAAGAGAAAGATATTTTTACCAAACAGAATGACAATGACTTACATGTTGTTTTACTTTAGAGAAGGATCATGAAAATGAGTAATTTGTACTTTTCTAAATTCATGTCTGTTGCTCACCACTTTGATTAGTGTGACAGCTATGAACAGTTTTTATCAGCAGGATGAATCCCAGCAATACTTGAGAGAAAAACATAAAATGTGTGAATCACCCATAGATTGTTCAATGCTGAAGAACATAAATGGGAGAAATATAATCCATCACTCACCCAGTCTGAAGCAGAGAACTGTAACGTTCATGTTGTCTCTGCTGCTGAATGTCTCAGCATCAGAGTGAAATGCAGAACGTTCAAATACAGATTTACTTCACAGGTTCTGTTTAAGGTTGATACAAAAGGTGGAGCCAGAGGGGCAGTGACCTGTCTGTATGATGGAAGCATTAGAATATGGGTTGAATGTTGTCACATATTTGTAGCTTATAGCTTTATAGTTTGATTGAGACACATTTTAAAACTATAAATCTTTTTATTATTGCTTCCGATAATAATAAAATTCAATCTGCATTTGAAAAAGATCTATTGCTGCTTTATTTACCACCAAAATTGTTAAACATTTTTAATCAGTTTATTACTAAAGCTCATCACAAAGTACAAAACCTAATACGCTTGCCAGCCTATTAAATGTCATTAATCTCTGTATATTGTATTGTGTACGTTTTCTGATCATGTACACTGCTAAATCATGATATAACACAAAACCTACTCATAAAAAACAGAACATTTTCAGTTTTTTTATGAATCAGATTTTAATGTAAACTAGATAATTATGTGTTTGATTTTTTATATAAAAGAATCAAGTAAAATAGTTGGTCGGTGGGTAGAGCAGTCGTCTTCCAACCTAAGGGTCAGCGGTCGATTCCCCGTCTTCACAAAAGCTACATGTCTGATTCTTTAGTAGCGCAGACACGGGTCTAGCAGCTGTCCAAACAACAATTTCCCCAAGGGCATCAATAAACTATTTAATATTATACTGAAAGGAAGAAACAGTTTGTGGTTACCCTCAGAGAGTGTAGTTTTGTCAGTGTGGTTTTGTATGCAGACATCTAATAAGATGTTCTGTGGTTAAACTGTTCTAATAATAAATATAGACACTGTCCCTGTGAGTTTGGCCTACTTTAAACTAATCTAGGTGTTTTAATTGTAAATACACATCAACATAAATCGCCCACCAGAATAATGCAAACGTAAGCTGTTTCAATGCGTTTTAATGTTTGAAATAGAATAAAAAATGAAACATGATGCAATATGTTCGATACAGATGAGAAAACAACATAAATATTGGGGCACTGACAAAGTGTAAAACAATAAAACATATGCATTCATTCATTTCAATTACAATTACAAAGTTCATTACAATTTAGCTGTTAATATCATTTGTAATTTCTTTGTGCAGATTGTTACAAAACTCTCTCCTCTCTGTTCTTCAGCTCTCTTCGCTCTGTACGTCCTGTAAAACAAAAAAAACAGTGATTCCATCTGTGGTGAAATATTAAGACACATTTATTCAGCTTATGATGATGCTTTCCACCATTTTTAGCTCGCCAAAAAGTCGTTATGTGATTTAATTAAAGTACTCTACGTAACACCATGACTCATGTCGTAACAGTCTTTTCATTAAAGAGGGCCATGGAATATGAGTTGAAGCCTGGGGAATAGTAACTAAAGTCTGAGTGCTGTAATATTTTAGATGCTCAACCTCAAAATTCAAATGAAACGAAAAAAAAATAGAAAAGATTCATGAAGTGCAGGGTAATCAAAGGGTCCAATAACGGGACAAACAGGTAGTTAGGTAGTAATTCATGTAATTTAGAAATTTATTTTGAAAACACGAATCAAGAAACGTTATTGTCATTCAGACGTTTTGTGTTTGTATCTAGCAAAAAAGGCAAATGATACATGCTTCTGACTCCCAGGTACGTCTCTAGGAATAAATGTCGGAGGGCTTAAGTCTCCAGGGTTGTACGAAGAGAAAAGCGTGCTTAAATTTTTAATAAATGGGCTACATTAAATTTATTATGCTTTGTACAGCAATTCTGCTGTAATCTGTCTTACTGGAAAATCCCCTGCTTTTACTTTCTTCATGATGTTTAATGTGTTTCTTTCCTTTTCCTTTTTTCTAAGTGAGTTCAAGAACCGCTAATAACAACAGCAGCACTGATATTCTGTCAACATTCAAGAAGAAAGATGGACAACTGAACTTAGTCTAAATCACTTTGACAGTAGGATTTAGATATATCCTGTATGTATTGTATGCATTGTATATACAATTCCATTTTAAATGGCACTTTGTTGATGAAGTGATGTGTCTGCTTGACAGACGCAAAGAGAACCCATCGCTCCGGTATCAGAGCCCAACTTTCTACCTGACATTGTGTATCCACGAGTAGGTGGTATGATGGGCTATGAGGCCAAAATGACAGGGCTGATTTACTTTATCCCAGTCTGTCCCGGGCCATTAAAAACGTAAAGAAACATAAATAAATGTATCTACCTAACACTGACTCTACTCACAGTTTCAAACTATCAAGTGATTCTTTGAATGCTTCGCTTTTTTTACAGAACGTTGTTAACAAGCAGCGACATGTAGCTTCTTCTAGATCCTAATGCCCCCCCCCACCTGCCTACAGCTGCTTAAACCACCAGGACAATGATTTTAATCAAACAGCAATAACTGGACTTGTTATTATTTATTTCTAATCATATTCTTGCTTCTATCAGTTGCGTGCTTACAGGTATAAAACAGGTATATATGATACAATATTATGATAATTACTGTAATATTAGGGGGAATTCAGCTCCCCCCACAATAGGCCTAACAATGTCCATGCTGACTCTTGTGACAACGTTCTGCTCTGGTATGACTCATTTGATCAGATAGGAAATCTGAATCTGAAGTCAATGTGGTTTAACTGAAATCAAATTTTGAAATGATTTCTTCTATGATCTCATCATCACACCAGTCTCACCTGCTGAATGGGAGGAGAGTTTGGCTCTTCGTCTGATGTGGGATCTGGGGTCAGTGTGTTTTCCAAAT
>JAUMHJ010000049.1:0-12491 GCA_032361105.1 Microctenopoma lineatum
ATTCTTTCTCTGCGGCCCGGTACCAAATGACCCACGGACCGGTACCGGTCCGCGGCCCGGGGGTTGGGGACCACTGAATTAGAGGATGGATCATGGTTTAGATACGTTTGACATCTGAAGCTACTTAACACAGTGTATGTGTTTAGATCACTGTTTGTATCTGTGCAACTAATTTTCTTTTGCTTCTTTCATGTGGATGGTCGCTGACAGATAAACAACACACGCGGCCAACCATTCCCAGGAGATGTCTTAAAATCTTAAATGATCAAGTGGAACAACAAACAACATGTTCCAACATGTTGGAACATGTCTTACCTCGAATAATTCAGATAGAAATCTGGTAAATGAGCCGTTTCTTCCTGCTTCCTGTCAGTTCGTCTTAAGCTAATGTGATGTTTACATGTAGGCTGCTCACTGCATACGTGGGTCCATGTGAAGTCACTGCTCTGTATACATTCACATGTAAAATAAGACATAGCAGAGCACAGTCGTAGCTTGAGATGGTGCAAACTCACTATTAACTCTGCTGCTGCTGCCACGACTAATTAATTCATATAGAGAGAGAATAAAAGGGAACCAGGCACAGAGCCGTGCAGTACTCCATTAACAAGTACAAGCCAGCTGAGTTGTAACAGATGTGCAGCTGGATTTAATGTTTGAAGATCACATCTGGTCATAGTCAGAGACAGTACTAAACTACTCCTGTTGCTGCAGGTGTGTTCCTCGTCCAGAAATAAAATAAATAATAATAACAGAATAACAACACACATTAAAAATCAGTTTTCCTTAAAATTACATTTCTGTGCGTAAAAAAATTAAATGCAGTCATGCTTTCAGGATGAATGTTCTGCAACATCATATGTTTTAGCAGAAGAATAACGCTTTTTCTAAACAAATTCATTTAAACACAAAATCTGACAGATTAGGTACCTACGTCTTTTCTTATCTATTCGACATTCTGTTAGCATGTTGTTTGGTCTAAGAAAACCCTTAAAGGTGCTGCTTGGACACATCATCAGTAATAAACCAAGCGTTATTGGGTTGGATCATCAGACCATGTCACCCAACTGACCCCTGAGTGTTTCAAGCCCCTGAGAGAGAGGAACATTGGGTTTGTGGTGCGGTGGATATGTACAGCATCACATACTGAGTATATTTGCTTTTTAAGAACCTGCACACTTGAAAAAAGTGTTTTTTAAATGAGTCATCCTGACGTGTTGCATCAGTCACATGGCGCTGAAGATGACGGACAGACGAGACAATGACTAGACCTTTTGCTGCCACGGATCTCAAGGCTCAATTATGGCTGCTGCATGAGAACTGTGTGGGGTCAGATTTCACACTGTCTCACGTCTGGCTCTCTGTCATGTTCGCTGAAGTGGAAGAGAAACAACTTACCTTCAGCCTCCTGGAAACACTTGTCAGGAAAAGAAAACACAGAAGGAATGTAAGAAAAATCCACTAGAAAGAACACTAGAAAGAGTCTTTTTGTATTTCACACAACTGTTCAATTGTAACATAACACAGAATATACCACAGAAGGTTGATAAACGTAAGAGGAAAAACTTTTTTAAACAGTTTTTCCACCATATGACGTCATGTGAAATATAATCTTCAATCTCTGATGCATTTACCAATATATTTTGCAAGCCAGGTATTTTTTTGTGAAGCAATTTTCCCACAACTGTCCTTGTTTGCTTCCTTTAATTCTTTTATGCTTCATTTCCCACAATTGCCATCTTTTTCCAAAGAGAGAGCAAACATGCACGTTCCATCTGTAGGTTAATGAAAACTGAGCTGAAAGCTCTTCACACGTCTGCAGACTCCGACATGTTCTACAAAGCGCTTCAGGTGATATTAAATAACAAAACACACATTTTTATAATTCGGATCTGTTGATTTTTATCTTTTTTTTTTGCTCGTGTAACCGATGTCCAGGGGCGGATCTAAGGGATTTAACATGAGAGGCAAAGGGGCAACGCTGGACAACCTCAAGTAAAGTATGTGATGATTGTTAGGTATAAAGGAAGGTTCCCCAGAATAAATATAAAAACTACAGAAAAAAACATCAGTTGATGGTGAATCGAATGTGACACATGTGTCTTCCCCAGTGACACTTTGTCATTACTTTACTTTTAGCTTATTTAAAAGCTTAGCTTATTTTTCAGGGACTAATATTATTTGTTGCTGGATGAATATGTTATGATTACTGTTTATGACATGTTCTACATAATTAACACAATCACCCACCTCAGATTCCTTCACTTCACGGCATATTACACATATCTCACTTCACTTTTTCGGTCACTTTACTTCCCTCATTTATGTCGTTACTCCTTCGACTGTGTTTACTTTGAAGTATTACTCTTCCCACTTCCCCTTTCTTCACCACACTTCACTTTCATTTCTAGTTTGTGTAAAATTGTTTAATTTTAAATCATCTCAATTTACTTTTGCAGTTTTTTTACTTCACATTTCATCACTTCACCTTCCACATCCCTCTCGTATTACTTCACTTCACCTGAGTTGACTTGTAGCTTTACTTCCCTTTCACACAACTTTCTTCTTTACCCTAATTTACCTTTCATTATCTCAGTTTGTGAAACTTCCCTTCACCGCTCTTATCACTTTACATCACTTGAATTCGAGTCTATCCACTTCTCACGTTCGCTGTACTTCAGTTGTACTTTTCAGCATTACATAATCTTAATGAGAACTTTGTCAACAAGTGGAAAAAGTGAAACACGGGCTCCGTGCTTTGCTGTGCGTCTCCCTTGTTTGGATCCAGTTTATTCCAGCGTCAGTAGGTGATAGTTGGATTTTCACTTATGAATCAGTATAAACAAGATTACACTGCAACTGTTTCTGAATCATAAGTCAAGACCTGCAGCACGGCTCTATGGCAGCAGATGTACAGAGACTGAGAGAAGTTAGATGTGATGAGGAGAGATAAAAAAATATATATAATAAATACTGTTTGTCTGAAAGCTGAACCATCTCCGGGAACCATCACCTGGCACAACAATGGTCTGAGACTCTGAGGTCAAACATTTGGGTCATTACAATGAGCCATATGGCCCAAAATATGTGGACTCTGACATACTGCAACCATGAGGAGCTTTTCTGCCATAATTAGGAGCTTCCAGGAACCTTCGTCCCAAAAACCACAATAGAATCTCGTCATGTGGTTCCAGATGGAACCTCGATGCTGTGAAACCTGAGGCAGCGTAAGAACATGAAGGTGTTCAGTTGTTAGATGTGTCTGCTGGTGAAACTGGTAAATGATGGTTTACTGGCCACATTCATATCTTAGAGATCTCAGCAGAGAATTTCCTCCGGCAAATTTGTATCAGAGCAAACAAACACGTGTAAAGACGTTTTCTGTCCCTGCTTTAGTCTGTGGGATCCAAACACAGTTAACACAGGGTCGAACCCTCAGGCGCGCTGCGTACACTGCCTAAGAGGCCATGAACACAACTGACCTGTGCTCTGTGGTCCCTGAACGCCTCTCACACACAAAGAGTGAACAAAGCCTCAGTCGCTCACTTTCAGAATGTCTCAATGTTTCCAATCAGAGTTTGAAAACCCCAAAAATCATTTATTCAAATACCCACAAAAACATTATGGTCGATTTTTAGGTGAAAGATCAGATTTTTTTTGCAGAGCCTTCAAAACAATGGCACCTTGTCGCGTTTGCAGCTCTTCTGGTTTGTTACGTTTTTCAAAGCCAAGTTGAGACCAGTTCAGCTGACACGTGAAAGACTTTAGTGTGTGCAACAAAAAAATCCCCTTCAGGCGTCGTCGGGTTGAAACAGGTCGACGGTTCATCTAAACCGTGTCATGTTGTGTGCAGCGCGTTCATCGCCGTAATGAGCAATAAATCTGTGTCGGTGGGTTTTCAGTGATGAAGGACGGAGGAAGGAAGAGGAGGAGAGAACATGTCATTTGTGTTACTGAATGAACAAAAGAACCTGTAACTGAATTCATCAATCATCCCTGTGGGTAATATCGAGTAGTTTAAATGAGTTTAGAATCATTTCACGTATTTTTCTATTTATCTGCCAAAAATGTGAACGGCAGTAGAACTGAAGTATGAGGTACAGTACTGTAAAGTACATTAGGTGTATCAGTGAATATACAGTCATCCAGGTGAAGTCAAGTCAGTTTATTTTGAAGCACATTTAAAAAAACAACACAAGTTGACCAAACTTGTGTTACTTGCTGTACAAGACTAAAATATATAAATAAATAACTAAAAGCGAATCATAATATAATACATGCTATGAAAAAAATGACAACAGAAACTCATGCAAACAGAATAAATACGTTTTTAAACGAGACTTAAACGTTGCCGCTGTTGGTGCATCTTAATACTGAGCTTTAGGCTGGTCCATAGTTTAGCTGCAGCTACTGCAAAGGCTCGACCACCTTTTAGCTTCAGTCCTGCCCTCGGGACAACCAGCAGCATCTGGTCAGATGACCTGAGAGGGAGGGAGCGTGGGCATGAAGAAGCTCTGAGAGGGAAGAAGGAGCTTCCCCGTGAAGAGACTTAAGAACAAGCACTAAAATCTTAAAAATTAACCCTAAAACAAACAGGAAACCAATGAAGAGATGCTAAAATAGGGGTTAAGTGGTCATGCTTGCGTCTCCCTGTCAGGAGCCTGGCAGCAGCATTCTGGACAAGCTGAACACGAGAGTCAGGACCGGCTGATTCCTGTATAAAGTGCATAACAGTAATCGAGCCGTGAAGACATAAAAGCATGAATCACTTTCTCAAAGTCGCAGAATGAAAGAAAGGGTTTGACCTTAAACAGGACTCGTAGTGGTAAAAGCTGGATTTGTCAATTGCAGGTAGTAACAGCAGGAATGAAAACTGTATTAATGGTTTTGAATAACATTCTTGGCCTGTGAGAGTTTCTCTCTAACAATTCAGAAAAATATTGTGTTCTAGCATCTTTAACACTCTTCTGATATTGAGGCAGACGATCCTTGAAAATATCAAAAGACACTTGGAGCCTGTAATTTTTCCATTTCCGTCTACATTCCCGTCTGGCTTCACTGAATCATGGCAGCTGGATCTTTCTGGTTTCACTAAAGTGAAGTGATGTGTTCAGTGTCTGTATTCTGTGTTTATCTTCATCTACTGTTAAGTTCTTATTATATAAATTGTTCTTTTTCATATTTGTCATATGATATCAAATGTTCCTGTAGCAGTATTGGAGTTCAGGACTAAAAATATCAGATAGATTATTATAATTATTAGAAAACATGTAAGAAACTTTTTTTAAACTATGTTTTATTTGACGGCTCTAGTTACGAAATGACGCTTTGCATTTGTAGCTACATGAAGTCTCCCTTTGCCTGTGTGGGGTTTCCTCCACAGTCCAGAAACCTGCAGCTAGGTTGAGTGGTGACTCGTGAACTTCAGCATTGTCTCTGGCTTTGTGTGTGGGCCTGAGATAGACCGGTACTTTGTACTGGTACTGACTGTCGGGAAGCCAATCCCAGCTGTCGCACCAGATGGACATGTAAACAAAAGTACAACTGAAAATCTTAACTGACAAAAAATAATCAAATAATATCACAGGCCCATAAAACCAGGTGTGAAATACTAAAGATAATAATGAGAAGGTAATCTTCACTTTGTTGTGTCGAATTTCACATCAACCAACAAATAATCAGTAATAAGAAAATAATCTGCAGATTCATTTATAACTTAAATGTTGTTTGTAGTCTGGTAATAAACAGCTAAATGTTGTTGACACATTATTACATCAGTAATAATAAACATGTAATCATAAAAGTATCAACAGTGACCTGTCACGTGACGAGTAAAACACAACAATAACAAGAGAAAATCTTTTTCTCCACCTCGTCATATCAACATGTTTGTGGTGAAAATAAGGAAATTCACACATGAACCGGGCTCAACGTCACTGAACGTCACTGCATATCAGGCACTTTACTCTGAATGAAGGTTTCCTGATGGTACCTTCAGACTCTCGCCTCTAACGGTGTGCGAGCGGTGATTTTTCTTGAGGATCTGAATGCACCACATTAATGCAGACAAACACTGTCTCACACAGGACGATGAGGCTCTGGGTTGTTGCAGGTGGTTGTGCGCTGCCCCCTGCTGACAGCATATGCATTTTGCAAAACTTAAGGAAGGATGTCAAATACTGAAATAACATGTGATTATTAAAATTTATCAAATTAATAAGTAAAATAAACTTAATAGTCCTGCATGGTAAAATGTCAGGATGCAGCACCTTTCCTGAGCAGATATTACCTCAGAATGAAGTCAGTAAGAAATCCAGTTTCAATACATTTTAAAAGTACAAATGCACAGTAAATGGTTCTGAGTCTTATCGTGCTTCAGTGATATTATTTGTTTCTCTAACGGGCAGTTTCCCTTTTTAGTGACTGTCCTGCAGCATTTTTAGGAGACACAGCTGCGGAGCATTGTGTTGTTGATAAGTGTCCCTTTTTCACCCAGATTTTCTCCTCTGTGTCACCGAGATGTGAGTCACACTGTGGCATCAGCTGACATGTAAAGGTTATGGTTAGGAGAACGTGTAGTGGTGAGCAGCAGATAGCATCTTACCTATCCTTGGTCTATTTTAATGTTTGTTTTTTTCAGCTCATCAGCCATTTTAAATACAAACAAACCAAACAGTCTGTGTTGGACGTGTTGACTCCATACAGACGTTATAGAGGCCTGACCAGCAGATGCCCCCATTGAAGCACTGAAGGTTTAGGGTGGTTACTAACAAAACCTTCTGTGGACATTGAAGTCTGTTGTTTTGGCTTCTCAGACATTCTGTGCACATAGATGTGGGGTATTTGGGCATCTTGTAATGACCAAGAAACTGGATGATGCCTCCGTCCACTGTCAGGGACGTAATTCAAAGGAGTGACAAGCAGCAACATTATTCACATTTACATCATTTATATTCCAGTGTTTTTCATACTTTATACAGTTAAAATGTGACATGAAACATATACAGAAAAATTAGATGTAGTCAAATAAAAAGAAACTTGCCCCAGTGTTTAGAAATGCTTGATACAAAGAACATGAATTTTAATTTACAAATGTAGAACTTTTTAATACAAACTTTAACTCGTACCTTTAGGTCTGATTAACTATGACTGATTATTTGAATGGTCCTGTATGTTTTCATAGTCTGAAGCGTGAGGAGGCTTCATTTTGGGCTTTTGATGCTTGAAATAACAAAAACAGAAAAACAGAGTTACATTTATGATCACAGGTACATAAACACACATTTATATAAAAATATAAAGCAATATACATCCTAACCCTATTAAAAGCAGAGAAAAATCATTTGGTTATGCGCAATTTTATTAAACATTTTATAAAAAAGTTAAAGAACAATCTGGCATTTTATAGTAGTACAACAGTATCATTTATTAAACTATTATTTAACCTGGTAAAATCTTTTGAGAGGGTTGATTTGGATGGAGACCTCATCACCATGAAATATACAACAGAAGAACCAAGAAACACAAAAGTTGGCTTAAATGAGCCAAAAGCAAAAACACGTCAAGTGCTTAAAACAGAAAATGTTATTAATTAGATTGACCTTAAATGACCACAATAGCTCTGTAAGTAATAAAATATAGCATATATCAGATAAAAGATACCAACAGAACACAATGATGAAGGTTCAGAACAAAACCATATCATTTTAATAAAAACTAAACTATATGTACAAAAGCAGAATAAGAAGGGGCCAAGCACAGTACCTTGAGGTACTCCAAAAGAAAGGCTTGATTTGTTGAACTGTTTACTGCTTGGTCTATGTGTCAGATGATATGATTTTAAGAGTGTGTATCAAATGTGTGCCGATACCTGAAGTTGGTCATAGTCAGAGGCTGTTCTGCAGCTGCAGGTCTTCAAGTTAATGTAGGTGTTTTCCTCCTTCTGCTCTAATGTCTGAAGAATGTAAAGAAACGTTAATAATCCTCAAAAAAATCACAACAAAAACATAATATCACAAACATTTTATTTAGATGAAGAACTCCATACAGTTCTGTTGTTAAGAAGCTTTTTAATGTTTGTTTGTTTATGAAGTGACTCATACACTTTTATTAACAGGCCACAATCTTTCTCTAGCTTAAGCCAAATGCTGTGAATCAATCAGTGTCATGAAATGTTGGAGGAAAAAACCTCTGCTCACCTTCAGCCTGTTGGAAAGTCTGCAGAAAAAAAACAGAATGAATGTTATCTAAAACTACAAGGAGTACAAAGATGTAGGTATTTAGTTTAATATTAGCATGTTGACATTACTACTAATAAAAAGGAATTATATAATTTAACATGTCATGACTTTCCAGGAGTAAAAACTATGTTATCCTACCTTTTATACTTGTAAACAGTCACAGTAACAGTGATGACAAAGAGGATGAAAACCACTCCTGATGTAATAGAGGGAAGTATCAACGGATGTTTGTCTTTCCCTGAAACTGACAACAGTAAAAGAATAGTAATAGTAAATGGAAAAGGAAAATTGTTGTAGTTTCTTACACAACATGAGATCAGATGAAATATGATTCACTCTGTGATGCATCATCAGGTTATTTTGCCAGTACTTTTTTTGGTGAAGTCATTTTCCCACAACTTGCACTGTTTGCTTCCTTGAACTGATACATTCATCATTTTTACAACTCAGATCTATTGTGGTATTACGGTCTGAGTGTGTTAAAACTCATATTATTGCGTGTTTGCATGTGAATACACTTATTGTTTGATTCTTTATTGGTCCCCTTGGCTGAATTCTTTGTGGACAGGCTGCCCCTGTGAGGTGCTAAGGGTCAGGGTATCCTCTATTACATGATCTTACTGAACAGGGTTCAACTCAAAATACGGAGAAGGAGTAGACAGGCTACACAATAAATAACTAAATTAATATTTTAATTATATTCTGTAGATTTTAAAATCATTCCTTCTTTATGGATTTTCCCCAACACCTGAAGTCTCAACTCCAAAACAAACAAAATTAGCTAAAATTATATTATAGAAAATACAATTAAATTGAACATTGAGAACAAAGAATCTTTTCTGGAAAGGTTTGTACTTTTCTTGTCGTAGTTCCTCCCCTTACTTCACTTTACTGAGTTTTAAATCACATCACAGAACTAAACTTGACTTAATGACATGATTTCACCTCAGTTCATTGTGGTTTACTATTTGTTTAACTTCTTATTACTGACTTACTTCACTTCCTCTGACTTTGTAGCTGGACTTCACAGCATTTCATAACTTTAGTTACTAAACTGGAAACTTTCCTTGTTGATATTCTCATAAAACTCTGTGGTCAAACAATATATTATTAATTGTATTAATTATTAAGTTCACCTTCACTGACGTGCAGAGACACAGGTCTGGATCTGCGGGAGCCCCTCGAGGATTGAGCCTCACACAGATATACCCCGCTATCCCCCTCGCCGACCTGTACGACCAGAGTTTCTCCTTCACCCACCTCGATCAGCTGTGACGAGGAGACATACAGCAGGTATATGTAGCAGAAAGGCTTCTGTTGAGGCCTAAGTTAGTAAGGTTTGTGTGTTTGTGTTGCGCTACACAAGTGACTGAAATCCAAACCATCTACTCACATTTCTACTGTTGTCTCTGTACCACACATAGCGGCTCACTGGAGGATTAGCATCACTGGAACACGTTAACGTCACGGTGCTTCCCTGAGAAACAGGACCGGACGTGTGGAGAGCTGCCGTGGTGAATCTGGGAGCATCTGCATGTAGACACAGTGAATGAACTGATGCCAACGTGTTTGTATCGGGTCTGAAGGTTCTGAACATTTACTGTGTTTTATGTGAAGTCTCCAGGGTTTTGTTGGTGATCTTTTAAAAAGAAGGTTTTTGTTTTCTAGTTCTCTTTCCTCCTTCCTTCCTCCTCCACTGTTTCTACCTTTGCCCGACTCATGTTAACGCAGACAAACACAGTCTCTCACACGTCACATTGAGTCGCTGGGTTGTTGCCAGTTGTTTGGTGCTGCCCCCTTTTGACAGAGGATATGAAACAGAACATGTGATGTTCTGGTTGTGATGGTTGGCTGAGGCGGTGAAGGTCAGCGTGGAGGTCAGGATCTTCTGTCCGTCTGCATTCTGCTTTTACAGAGCGAAGAGGAACGCGAGTTGGTTACAGTCAGACCCAATTTACAGTGTAAGAATCCTCTACGGCACTTTGCGTCTTCAGCTTGCGTCGTAATAAAATGTCCTACTGATTGAGCTACAGCATCATGTGTGTCCACCTCTCCAGATGATACAAACCCTGGCTTAATCCCTCAAAGAAAAGAACCTTTCAGCTCCATCGTCCCACGATGGTGGAACAAAGCAACCTGCAGTAACTCTGCTCATGAAGCAGCCTCACTCCTAATCTCACTGGACCCATGCTTCTACACGTCTCATCAAACAGAATGTAGGTAGGTAGGTTCTGATGATTAGTGACACTGCCTGTCTTAAAATGAACCAATCACCTGAAGCAGCTGTGTCTCCTCTTTCTTGTAGCTGTCCCGGGGCAGCCAGGTGACAGTGGGGGGCAGGGTGGAGCAGGGTGAAGGTGCTGAACACTGCAGCGTCACCTGCGCCTCCTCTGACAGCTGACTCACCGAGGTGACCTGGGGAGGAGCCGGGTCTGTTGTGGAGGACACAGACACTGTTCATGGTAAGAGTTTGGTTTGCAAAGCTGCACCGTAAAGGCGAGAACCATACGATGGCAACCATGAAACCAACGTCCTGCTCAAAGGCTAAAGTAGAAATAAGGAGTTCTCATACTTTTAAAACTTCAGGGAGCTTCATCCAGTCCTACCTGTGTGAAGCACGACGCTGACTCCGCTGGTGAAACTAAACTTGAATTTGGGACAGTCCAGCCTGAAGAAGTATGTGTCACTGTAGTTTTCCTGTGAAGTGTGGAACACTGTGGTGCAGTTCTTCTTCGTTAAGTCCCCGATCACTCGTCCCTAAAACAGTTTTTAGTGTTTAGAGATTTATTTTGGATTCTTGTGATGAGCAGCGGTTTCTAAAACCCAGAATCACACAGTGGTGCTTAAAAAGTTAACGAGGCAGTTTATGAGTGAGTTTTATGACGTGATCAGCTTTTCAAACCTAAAAGTAGATAAAGGGAACATGAGACCAAATATAAACGTATCCAGTGATCAATATTTGTTTGTGGAAAAAATGCTGCAACTATAAATCTGTAACATGAGTCTAAGTGAAGCATAATCTCTGTGATGATGAATGAACTGTGACTAGTACCAGAGGTCAAACTAAACATCATGAAACTTAATGTCTCTGAGTGACACTACCTGTATGGTGTTAGTCAAACGACTGTGAGAATCTAAGGCTACAGGGCCCAGATAGTTTCCTCGTCTCCAAACGCCGCCGTCTGAGCAGTTCCGGAGGTTTTCTTCCTGATCGTCGGGGACAGTGAAGCTGCACGGGATCACGACGCACGAGTCCATGATGCCGACGACACTTTGGGGCAGTGTCACGTTCCAAGTTTTACAGGAGGCACCTGGGTCAGAAAAACATCATTCCTACCACAACCCTACTACAGAGAACTCACATCTCCAAATACTAATGCCGTCAAGTGAAGACATCACAATTTATCAGTTAATTAAATTATTCTATCAGTGAATTTTGTAGTAATTTAAATACTTGAGTCACTACTTTTACTTAAGCTCAGGCTGTGACTTCTTTCTCTGCCACTGTCGCTGTGACAGCAAATAAAGGAAATTTCCACGTGTTGTATAAAATGAGGGAACTACTGACCTTGAAACAGTGCGATGAGCAAAGCGACAACCATCAGACAAACACGCATCTTAGCTGTTTGAGATGAAGGAGAAAAAGAACAGATTAAAACTATATTGATCAAATGAAGCAGAAAAGCAGAGTTAGTTTATTAAACAGCTGTTTGAGAAAGACACCAAACCTCAAACTGGGTCGGGATTATCTGCTACAGCTTATGTAAACTTAAAGAAGCGAAAAATAAAAATCCTGCTGAGTTAAACAAACATTTGACACATATGTGACGACACTCATTCACTCACCTGCTGAATGACTACGAGCAGTTCATCCAGATCAGACCTCGGTGTCTGAGCGAGGAAGAGGAATTAATGTCTAATTGAGGAAGTGTTGGAGAACAGAGCTGTGCTGAACGTCTCTTTGTGTAAAACCAGTGAAAATTGTGAAAGTTTAATTGTGAAAGTTTATGTGTAGAAATGTGTAAATGAAGGGAAATGTCTGACGTAGATGCTGGTTCATGGTTGATAGGACTGAACCTAAACGTAGTTTCAAGCTTTGAAATAAATCACTACTTGAATTACAATAGAAATTAGAATCATTATTAACTTAAATTGCCTCTAGCTAGACTGAAACTGTGTGTGTGTCTGTCTGTCTGTCTGTCTCTGTGTGTGTGTGTGTGTGTGTGTGTGTGTGTGTGTGTGTGTGTGTGT
>JAUMHJ010000050.1:0-12477 GCA_032361105.1 Microctenopoma lineatum
AAGAGCAAAGGAAAAACTAGTTTCAGAAAAACAAAGCATAAATTCAGTCTTACCTTTGCTGGTTTATGGTCATAATCTATTTTATAGTTAAAAAAAAAACCCTTGGCTCGTGTAATCCATGTCCTGACGTAACACTGAGTTGATTTCTAACTGTTTTTAGCTTTCTTTGTATCAGCCAATAGAATCGATTTATGTTTATGTTTATGTCTGCCTTGATCTTTATCAACTAATACCTCTCCAACTCTTTCGAACTTTAGTTTTTTTGCATGAATTTTGGTTCAGCAAATGTTCTGATGCTTTACTGTGGATTTGTAGAAGTTTTAGGCTGCAACTAGATGCTTTGAAATGAATTTTTCTCCAGGCGAAAATTATTATTTTCAATTTCTGCTGTTCTCCAAATTCATTTACTCTCACTCAGTGACATAAATATTACATTTTAAAACTTTAGAGCATTCTCTGGAGTCTTGCCTTTGTTTTGGTACCAAGATAGCTCAAATAAACCCTACAGTTCCTGAGATATATTCAAATCATTTTGGGTACGTCTTTTTCAAGCTAATTGCTATAAAATGGTCTAGTGTTCAACAGGTTAAGGATAGCTGGGCCAAGAGTGGGATTCCAAAATAGGCCAATTATGAATGAAACCAAGGTTTTGGGAGTGATACACTGACTCAAGCCATGTATGCAGGCTGAGGGTTCTGCTGAAGCAACCCACACCGTGACTCAGTTTGGGAATTGGACCCAAAATTAAAATTCTTTTCCCAGTGCTTTGTAGCATAACAAAGAGTTGAAGGAAGTCGGCCTTTGTTAGCTCAGACTGTTGATGTGCAGTGTCGTTAAAACCCACATGAACTATTATTTCTCTAGTAATGCAGAGTGAGAGGCCAAGATACCAGGGAGTCTTTGCATATTTGTCGGAGACTTTTGCTCCTGGCATGCAGTCGGTTACCGCATTTCCAAACAGTTAATACTGAATGGGGAAGAGGGGGTAGTGCTGATGGTTGCAGAGATCTGTGTGAACATACAGGGGACTTTGGTGGAGGTGATGGAGGGTGCTGTGATATAGTTACCAGCATGCAGTCATGCTGGCGGTGGATCAGAGCCTTTCGTGGTGCCAGGGTAAAATGTGGAATGGAGCAACAAACCCTGTGGCAAGAGGATAGATCATGCATGGCTGAAGCTGGAACTGAAGCTAAGATTCATCAGTCAGTGGGGGAAAGTCATGCAAGGTGAGGACATCAAACTGGTTTTCCAGTGGCAAGTTAGGAGGTGTGGAGTGGCGCCAAACTGAATCACTGCGAGGAGGAATGCTTTGCTCGTTTACTATGAGCTTGGACACAAGGCCATGGCTCCCCATTATGAGATGAAGTGGAATCAGCAGCAGCTTTAGGCTTTGCACCGAGCCGGTCCCATGGATCATCAGGAGCAGCAGGTAGAGAGGGGGGCAGGTAATCACTAGAACATGGGACTGTATCCTCCATTTTAAGAACTGCGGATAAGTTAGGTTTTCCGGAGTCAATGATGATGTGTCGATTAGTCTCTCGGATTCCTGGATCTGGTAAAGAGTAGAAATTCTCCCCTCCAGTTCTGTTATTTTCTCATCAAGATGAGCACAGCCCAGGCAGCCAGAAGGAGACGTTTGAGGAGCCATAGTTGAGTTATAAACCCTGGTAATAAGTCAGGGTGGTTGGTCCCATCAGACCTTTACTTTGACATTACAAACCGCAAACAGACCTTTACTTTAAAAAATAAAAGCCGGGAGTAAGTGTGTCTGTTGGATTAGCTTGACGCTACAAAATTGCAGCGGTTGAATGCAAGTTACGGTACTGGTTGTGTACATATGGCAACATTCTTCCATATTCTTTATACCGTATGTCTGGACTATGGAGCAGGGCTACAAAAAACATCCAGCTAAGATTTACAAAGAATAAAATAAAGTCTCTTGAAACCAGACGAAAATGTGTTCTGGTCTGATGAGACCAATTTGTACACAATTCGAAAAAGGTATGTTGGGCACAGAAATAACACTTAACATCACCAAAAGAATAACAATAACACCACCAAGAATCAGCTAAAAAGCTAAAGAGGAAGACGAGTTTTACAGTCGTGTTCAAAATTATTCAACCCCCACTGAAATTGAGTTTTTGCCAGTTTGACATTGAATTTGATCATCTCAGTCATCTTGTTTACAAATAAATCAAAGAGGCACTTGTAAGTCAGACAAATATAACATAACATTTATAATGAAACAACCACAAATGTCTTTTCTGTGCAACTGCAACTGCTTTCTTTAGGTCCCACCAGAAGTTCTCAATCGGATCCCTCTTCCAAGGCGGGGCCACGTCGGGGACGTCGCCGCCGCCTCTCCAGTCCCTCTTCCAAGGCGGGGCCACGTCGAGAACATCGCCGCCGCCTCTCCAGTCCCTCTTCCAAGGCGGGGCCATGTCGAGGACGTCGTCACCGCCTCTCCAGTTCCTGCTCTTCAGCTGGCCCTCTTCGGTTCCGGCTGTCGAACCCGACGCTCTGCAGGATCCACGCCTTTATCTCAAATAAATGTCTAAACATTAAAAAGACTTTTCTACACTCATTACCACTTTAAGCGCACAGCTTAGATGGAGGACGATGAGTTTCTTAATATCCCATAATCCACAGGTGGAGGCAGCAACTGCAGATTGCTGGTGAAGGCTGTGGGTGGAGATGTGTAACTGTAAAAGATTTACTAATGGAGAATGGAACATAAACTTTAGAGGATGGACACGGGGCTTTTCTGTTGTCTACAGGTGGATAAGGAAGACAGCATAAAGGTGGAGGATAAAGGTGGTGTTGCAGGATGACACAGTCAGCAAAGATTCCTGACAGAAGCTGATTGGCTGATTCAAAAGCAGAAGGTTGTGACTGGATGTTGCTGTTGTGACACTTTGAATTTTGAAACTGATTCAGAAGATTTTAGACTTTATTATTTACATATTCAGTGTCATGACTCTTGTTCTTGACCTGACTTTTGTGTCTTGGTTCTTTTTCCTGCTGGGATCTCAGGCTGTGGTTCCCACTAAACATCGACCTCATGAAGATGAGGACTGCTTCTCTCACACCTCGTTTGAACCCCAACAGCTTCCTAGTCCAAACAACTGACACAATTCTCCTTAATCCAGTGGCCTTTGTCTTTCAGGTGTAGGTGAACTGCTGAGTCCTGTCCCGATAAGCTGGCTCTTCTGTGTTGATCCCTATGTTTGTGCTGAGCGGCTGTTTGGTTTCTACTATGTCCTGATCTGTACATTCCTCACTGCATATGCTACATTGCTCTGTTTGTTTATTCTTTAGGGTGGACCAGTTTCTGTTTCAGTGTGTTGCCTGGTTTGAACTGAACAGGGATGTCATGTTTATCCCCCTGAGCTTTTCGGACACCCCTGCAGCATAAGGAGTGACTTTACTTTATTTAGCAGACGCTTTTATCCAAAGCGACTTACAGGGAGCTGGCACTGGGTGTCTGGCTCAGGGGGTGGACTAGGAGTCTGACAGGGATTCGAACCCACAATCTTTTACATTTGTTCTCCTCCCTGTCAGTTGTTACAGTACTCTTATTAGATCTTCTCCTAGATTTAAAAAAAGCCTAATTAGGATATCCACATGTTTGGAGTGATTTGTTGATATGTTTGTTTTTTGTCTCGATTCACACTTAATATTCCAGGTAAGGAAATTCTAGAAGCTTGATTCTGTTTATCTGGAAGTTTTTAAGTAGGAGAAATATTTAGAGACTTATCCAAGTCTCTTACTCAGTATCAACTGACTGCAAGTTTCCCCAACCTTATAAACAGTATCTTTGCATAATCACAGTAACTAGTTCCATTTACTAACAATGGGCCACGTGATTAGTGATATGCAAATTGTCCACTGATTAGTGGACATGTGAACCTCTCATTAAGTGTTGGGGAATGGCTGCAATCACAGTATTGTAAAATGGCGACCCTTAGGCCCCCCTCCTTGCTTCAGGGATGGTCCTTCCCTTTTTACGTAAAGGGCCTCCTTAACTCCTCTCTCAAACCAGTGCTCCTCCCTGTCCAGGATGGTCACCTCTTCATCTCTAAAAGAGTGAATGTATTGTGGATGTGATGTGTTGTTGTCTTTAATTCTCCATGTTAGTTCAGCTGGTGTATCTGAACCTTGTTTGTAGAGTGAAGTTTTTATGTCTGTCTTTTTTTGCTGCTGTGAAAGTTGTGCTTTTTTCCCCAAAAGAAGGCACCTCCTCCAGGATGGTGTTGTGAAGACATATTCTCAGTTCCTGTTGGGTTTTTTAGAGATAACTATGACCTTGATGACCGAGAACCTTCACAGATATCAAACCCCACTATTCATACTTAATTTGATAGTCAACAACAATCAATAAGGCGGAAGGCGGCTTTGACCTGCTCTGTCTGCCACTTCAGCTGGTTCACACCTCCTTAGAGGACATGGTGATGTTGGGCCCTGGTGGGACTGGGAATTGAACTTACTCACCCTTGAGAGCACGACAAGTGAGGCAACTGCTCTACCCACTGAGCTATTATGCCACCTCAAGATGACCTGGCAACTTAAACAAAAAGAAAGAAATTAAATACAAAGTGGGAACAATGTTAACTAAATGTGCATACTTTCATTCAGTGAACATAATCGTGACTAATAAAGTAAACTGTAAATTAAACCAAAACTGTATATGTCTTTAACTCAAAATGTTTGAGAACAAAGAACAACCAGACATGTGCTGTGTGGTGGGTGACTATAGACTTTCCTGTGTGGCGGTAGGGACGGCTATCAGTTTGCTAAATCCCTTGGATGAAGTGCTGTTTCTTTTTGGTACAGGATTGAAGGTAAAATGTATCTGAGTAGTCAAATCGGCATATGGTCTAAAAAACAGGTAGATGCAAAGAATAATATGAGGTTCTAGCTTTACAGAGAGCTTTTTATACATTAGTAAACTGGCTAAGATTTATATTGATTTGTGAATGTTGTCATCTTTAAGTTACAGATTTGTGAATTATACCACAGAGCTGCACCTCCTCAGATCGTACTGATGGACTAGATAATCGATATATACTTTACATTACATTGCAGACGCCTACTGTAATGTGTCTTACTGACACCTGGTAGGGGATGGACTAGGAATCTGACGGGATTCGAACCAGCCATCTTCTACATCCCAGTCTGACACTTAACCCATTGAGCTACCATGCCTATACTGGAGTAAGGTTAGGTAAGATTACTACCCTCTGCATTGATACATGTCACAGGATTGAAAGATAACGGGATAATTTCCTTAAATTTGATGACATTTTTAAGATAAATATCTACTACAGTATAGTTGATATTTTCCAATTGATATAAAATATAGTATACTATATAAAACTATTAAGTTATAAATTTCTAGTCCATATGTCAGAAGGGCTGCAACCTGGGACAACAAGCACACTTTGGAGTTTCTCCTCCCTACACAAATGTGCAATTATTATTTTTCTTGACTGAACAGACTTTAGTACAGTCTTTCAGGTTTCATCTGTCCCCTCACATGTCTTGTCTGTGCATAATGCAGAGAAACATCAGACAGCAGAAAAATAAATATTGTGTTCTTGTTATTTTCTATTTCATTAGGTTTAATGTTATGGAGAAAAATACAAAGTATACTTTTAGTTGTCAATACACTTGTCCTCGCAACCCACAGTGACACTTTGGCGACCCTTAGTGGGGGTCAGGACCACCATGTTGGGATTCAATGTCCTAGACCAGGGATAGGACTGGAAAACAAGCAGGGCTGCGGCTCTTTAGGACCGAACTTGCCTACCCCTGTCCTAGACAGATAGAAAGTGTCTTCAATATACTACAGTTTTATCTTCAATAATGGGAAAATTATTTTGCTGTCCAGCACAGTTGTTTCCTTTTTGGTGCTACTAAGCTCAGCGCTAAGCTGTAATGTTCTGTATGTGTCCTCAATCAAATTAAGCTGCATTTTAGTTGCTGTTGAACAGGACAGAATGCTCCAAGAATTAGCTTTGTTTGTACAAAATACATAATAGTAAGCATCAATCTGACTTCCAAAACATTACATTATTTAAACGTTAGCCTACTGTACTGTATATACATATTTATATATATATATATATATGTATATATGAACTTTGAAAGCAAGAGGCAATCTTGGTACCCAGGGAACTGAGAAAACTAGAATGATCAAACTTTACAAAGGAACATTATGATATCTTTTTACATGTGATTTGACAAAATTAAAGTAGTTCATTTAATAAAAGATATTTATTAATGATTTAACTGTAAAAAACAACTTTTTTTATTTTCTGTTAGAACTATTATTAATTACAGCCAATACACTTTAAGGGAGCTGGAGAGCATTCAAATTGTAATATGTTCAGTAAGGCAGACAGATCATATCTAAGGTGAGTATCATACCTCAATGTTTCCCAAGTGTTGTTAACCAACACATACCCTCTGGAGTGTCTCCGATTTAAGAACGACTGTTTTAGTATACTAAGATCCACTTGTTTGTTGAAACTAATTACAGTTTACTGCAGCCAAAAAACCTTTGTTTGTGTGATAAAATGTTTCTTTAGTCTAGGTGCAGAATCTGATGATGTGATTGCCAAACCCTTGTAAAGAGTAGTAATTATGTTAATAACAGTAGTGGGTATGAATGTACAGAGTTTGTAGTGACATTATCATTTGGAGATTTATGATTGATTGATTTATGATAAACTTCATGTTTTTGTATTTAAAGGTATCTTTTGACATCAGTAGTGAGACAGAAAGTGTAACGCGTTGAAACACACATGGGAGAAAAAAAATTTAAAATCTCCCAAAAGGTTATTAGTCTTAAATGATTTAATAAATGTTGTCAGAAGGCCATTACAGGTGGCCCTAATTTAATGTTTTAACTTGACCCAACCCTGGTTTGTGCACAAAGTCAATCAAAGTTAATTAGCTTTAATGGCAAATTAAGTTTAATTTTATAATAGTGCCGTGAGAGCTGCTGTGAGCTGTCAGCTCTCTTTTGTCCTCTCCCTACACATTAATTATCAGTTTCACACACATTCCATTCTAATGTAGCTGCACTGTAACCTGTGATTATAGATAAAATTATAGTCTACTGTATTTTATTGTATCTACCAGGTGTGTTTGGAAGTGCAGCTTGTCCCTTTTTCTCTCCGAGCCAAATTTCTCCTTTGCGAAGACTAAAGATACTTGAACTTGAACTTGAATGTCATAACGCAAACCACGTGTCGTCGCCGACAGATCAGCAGGTGGAATTGCGCCCCGACACCAGCACACATACTGGCCTGACAGATGGACACACAAACTCACCGGCTGCACACCAACACGGAGGGACAGGACAACAGTTGTCCTTTTGGTTTGTTCAGTCCTGTGAATCTTAGATTTGATTAAAGTGTCAATTAAAATTATTATTATAACAATTAATATAAAACATTCAAAATTTGCAGAAATTTGTATGTTTGTGAAAGAAAAGCTGATTTCATAACTCCTGTCTTAAGTTAAACAAAAGCTGATGTTGGTCTTTTAACATTTTTTCCTATGTTGATAGAATAATGCTGTTGTTTTTTATTGGTTCTTAAACTTTTAGTGAATAAATCAATGGTTTAGAGAGATGAGCTCTACGTAGAACACAGGTGGGACTAATATAACCTATGGAAAGAAGCGCCAGCTTCAAGCTCTCTCCCCCCCTCGGCTCTGGTCCTTGCCTCCACTGCTGTGACCTTGTACTGTCTTGCACATATTCACTAAATAGTTTATGGGCCAAAAGTGTGCAAATGCCTAACATAGGAAATTATTACAAGGCTTATTTTATTCAGTTAAACTGACAACATGCATAATAATATTACCCTATAGAGGTAGAAGGAGGGACAGCTCATGTTGAGCAGTTTAAAGACAAAGTTAGAGACAAAGCATGGTATGTATGGAGCTGCCAGGCAGGAGGAAAGAACTGGTCTTCAGTGAACTAGACACCAGCCAAGTGTACAAAAATAGAGTCAATTAGTCAACAGGTTGTTACAACTGGTTCTTTCAATTCATTATGTGAAACAGAATGCAACCACTGTCGTAGATCAAAGGTGCATCCCATCATGATACTGCCAAGAAAGAAATATTTGGAACCGATATCTATGGCACTAGTTAAGTAGGCCAATCAGTTAATGATACTGCTGAGGCCAGTTACTTAATGATACCCCAGTGCAATGCTTTCAGGTGTTAATGAATACAATTGGTAGAGGTGTGGTGTAAATTCTGTTGTTTTATAAGTGGATGATGTAAACAGCACATTTCAGTCTTTTTCAAAGTCAATGCATGCTTGTGATCATTCCACTTATACCAGGATGATGCAGCTGATTTTGATGAAAGTTTAATGTAAGATGTCTTATACAACCCCTGATACTGTGTCATATACTGTGCTTAAATATAATTTTAGGGTACTCTGTTGATCTTAACCCCTTAACAATTAAAATGAAACATTCAAACTTTGGACACATAGAAATGAGCATGTTTGAGAAGGAAAAGCTGATTTCATAACTCCTGTCTTAAGTTAAACAAAAGCTGAGGTTGGTATTTTAAATTTATTTTCCTATGTTGATAGAATAATGCTGATGTTATTATTGTTCCTTTAACTTTTAGTGAATAAATCAATAATTGCTCTGCACCATTATGTTCTCTCCTTGTCTTATTGCTTGGATAATATTCATCATCATCGTGTCCTCAGGCCTTAACACCAGTACGAACAGTAAAGTGAGAACTGTTTATATGAGTAAACAGTACAAAACACACATTAGCAATTTCACGGTACACATATTAAAGTCAAGTCAAAGTCAACTTTATTGTCAATTCTACCGTAGGTGCAAGGCATACAGCAGATTGTAAATCCATTTTCCTCTCATCCTGGTGCTGCCAATAAGACAGTACAATAAAAATAACAACAGTGTAATAGAACAGTGTCTAATCAAGAATAGACAATAAAAAGACATAAACCCATTATTTAAGCAAGAGACAGTATGTTTATATGCTGAAAAAAATGGTGAGAGTCGCACTCAATGATTTTCATAGCAGATGTAGCAGCAAAAGGGGGTGGCAGTGACACGCACCAGTTGTTGAAGTAAGGTACCAACTATCTTCTCTGCGGCTTTCACTGCGCTCTGCAGTGACTTGCGGCTCGAGGTGTTACAGCTCCCGAACTACAGAGTGATGCAGCTAGTGAGGATGCTCTTGATGGTGCCCTGGTAAAAGGAGCCCATTACAGGAACTGGGGCTTCTGCTCTTCTTAGTTTGCTAAGGAAGTAGAGCCGTTGCTGGGCTTTTTTGGCCAGTGTTGTGGTGTTTTTTGTCCAGAAGAGATCCTTTGTTATGTGCACCCCTAGGAATGGTCTGGTAGCTAAATGGGTTAAGCCTCAGACAGGGATGCAGAAGGTTGCAGGTTTGAAATAGTAGTAATTAATAATAGTCTGAATCCTAGTCCATCACCTACGCCGTGTGTCCTTGAGCCAGACACCCAGTGCTAGCTCTTTGTAAGTCGCTTTGGATAAAAGTGTCTGCCAAGCAAAGTAAAGTAAAGAATCTGGTGCTGCTTACCCGTTTCACTGTAGTACCGTTGATAAACAATAGGCGGTGTGGTTTAGAGAGAGATTGTTATTTTTAAACCACCTGGCCAGCTGGTTGACCTCATCTCTGTAGCACCTTTCATCATCATTGCTGATGAGTCCAGCTACAGTTGTGTCATCTGCAAATTTGATAAAATGGTTTAGAGCTTTGCCTTGGTTCACAGTCATGGGTCAGCAGGGTGAAGAGCAGGGGACTGAGCACACGGCGTTGGGGGGTTCTTGTGTTCAGTGTTGTGATGCTCAATGTCTGGTTACCTATCCTTACTGACTGTGGTCTTCCTGTGAGAAAGTCCAAAATCCAAGTACACAATGCGGTGGTAAAGCACGGCAAGGCCATTTTCTCTATCGGTTGTTTGGGGGATTATGGTATTGGATGGTGAACTAAAGTCATAGAACAGCATTCTCACATAAGAGCCCTTGGTTTCTAGGTGGGTGAGAGCAGGGTGGAGTGCAGAGAAGATGGCATCCTCCGTGGAGCGGTTTGTCCGATAGGCAAACAGGAAATGATCTAGTGTGGATGGAAGTTTGGATTTATTGTGGATCATGACTTATCTCTTAAAGCACTTCATGATGGTGGAGGTCAGTGCAACAGGGCAATAGTCAATTAGGCAGAATGTATGTGTTTTCTTGGGTACCGGCAGGATCGTAGCGGTTTTGAAGCAGATAGGCACCACAGCCTGACTCTTTCAAGACTCGACCAGGTATATTGTCTGGGCCAGCAGCTATACGCAGATTAACTATGGTAAGTGATTTCTTCACGCTTGCTGGGGATAGATGACCTGGTTGCTGGTGGGGGGTTAAGTCTTCTGTGCTGCTGTGGTGTTTACTGCTTCAAAACGTGCAAAGAAATCATTTAGTTGGTTCAGCAGAGAAGGATCATCACAGGACTGTGCTGGTGTTTATAATCCGTGATCAGAATCAGAATCAACTTTATTCGCCAAGTATGTTGCACATACAAGGAATTTGCTTTTGGCCGTTTCTAGCTTGTCTAGGAGAATACAGACAGAAAACAAATACATGAACGACAATAAATTAAAAACAAATTACAGACAAATTTTAACAAGACAGAAAGACAAAACGTCGTGTGTGTGCAGTGTGCTGAGTTGAGTGCAGTTTGTGTCCATGTAGCAGCAGCAATTAGTTGTTCATCAGTGATATTGCCTGGGGGAAAGAACTGTTCTTATGTCTGGTGGTCTTAGCAAACATCTCTCTAGCGTTTGCCAGAGGGGAGAAGCTGGAAGAGATTGTGTCCGGGGTGTGAAGGGTCTGTGGTGATTTTCTCTGCCCGCTTTCTGACCCTTGAGGTGTACAGGTCCTGGAGAGAGTGCAGATGTGCACCAATGATCTTCTCTGCAGTTCTGACTGTGCGCTGCAGTCTGTGTTGTCCTGTGCAGTGGCTACTCCAAACCAAACTGTGATGGAGGAGCAGAGGATGGACTCAATGACAGAAGAGTAGAACTGGATCAACAGCTCCTGAGGAAGGTGAAACTTCTTCAGCTGCCGCAGGAAGTACATCCTCTGCTGAGCCTTTTTGAGGAGGGAGCTGATGTTGGTTTCCCACCTTAAGTCTTTGGTCTGGATACCCTGCCACAGGCTGTTTGTGTCTCTGCTGTCCCTGAACTGGTGGACAATTTTTTTTGTGTATTGTTTCTTTGCCATCCTGATGCCGCGGGAAAGGTTGGCTCTGGCTGATCTTAGTTCAGCTGCACCCCCGTTTTTGAATGCAGCATCCCTGATTCTAAGTAGTCTATGAACCTCTCCCGTCAGCCATGGCTACTGATTTGCACGAGTGGTGATGGTCTTGGTTACAGTCACATCGTTTATGCATTTGGCAATGCAGGCAGTTACAGTTTCTACGCACTCCTGGGTGTGAGTGTGTTGGTTGTAAGTAGCAGCCTGCTTGAACATGTCCCAGTCGGTAGTATCAACTCAGTCCTGGAGTGCAGAAGTGGCTCCTTCTGGCCAGAAACAGATCTGTCTCTGAACCCGTTTAACGACTTCAACCCTTGGTCTGTAAGCTGGCATTACCATTACAGTGGAGTGATCAGAGAGACCCAGGTAGGGGAGGGGGTCTGCTCTGTATGCTTTTTTGTGGTTTGTGAAAAAAGTCCAGTGTATTATTTCCCCTAGTAGGAAAGTGCATGTGCTGATGGAATTTGGGAAATCAGCATAAAAATCAGCATAATTGAAATCACCAGCAAGGATGAAAAATCCGTCTGGATGGGCTGTTTGTTGTTCAGTAACAGCAAGGTCCAGTTCACTGAGTGTCTCATTCCTGTTGTTGGGACTGGGGAGGAATGTAAACAGCCACTAGCAGGATGGCTCAATGCTCCCTGGGCACAAAGAAGGGTCTATTTAGTCCAAACATAAAATAAAGACATATACCTCATTGGCCACTTGTTTTGAAAAGAGGTCTTTAAGACTTCTTGTCACTTTGCTTTGACTTCAATGAACTTTTAATTTAGCTTAGCTTAACAATTGCAAATGAACTGTACCACATTCCTATACATATTACACATATACAGTTTAAGACCTTTTTAACCTTAAATTATAAATTCATAAAATTATTTAATCCTTTATAAATCAATAATCCACATCATGAGCTCTACGTAGAACACAGGTGGGACTAATATAACCTATGGAAAGAAGCGCCAGCTTCAAGCTCTCTCCCCCCCTCGGCTCTGGTCCTTGCCTCCACTGCTGTGACCTTGTACTGTCTTGCACATATTCACTAAATAGTTTATGGGCCAAAAGTGTGCAAATGCCTAACATAGGAAATTATTACAAGGCTTATTTTATTCAGTTAAACTGACAACATGCATAATAATATTACCCTATAGAG
>JAUMHJ010000051.1:0-12463 GCA_032361105.1 Microctenopoma lineatum
ACACACAGAGAGACAGAGACACACACAGAGAGACAGAGACACACACACAGAGACACACACACAGAGACACACACACAGAGACACACACACAGAGACAGAGACACACACACAGAGACACACACACACAGAGACAGAGACACACACACACACAGAGACAGAGACACACACACACACACAGAGACAGAGACACACACAGAGACAGAGACACACACAGAGACAGAGACACACACAGAGACAGAGACACACACACACACAGAGACAGAGACACACACACAGGTATGTCATCACCGATTTCCTGTTTCTCTACAGGTGAACTGCTCTTTGTCAATTAAACACATTCCGCACATACTCCGGTGTGACGTCAGGCTCCGGCGACACACCTGTACCGCACCTGCAGCCTCCTCTTACGGAGCTCGGAACCTTTCTAATCCCGACAACATGTCGCGTGAATTTCTGCTGTGCAGCAGCAGAAAACCCTGAAAACTCCCGTTAGAAACCTGCATATTTCACTTTCAGCATGTCTGTTCTAAAACCACCTCCTCGGTTCGGCACAATGGACCCTTTAGTTCTGCAAACGGCTAAGTGGTTCTGGTGTATTTAACGCCGTGTCGGCCGGCGGCTCGTACGCGCTTTGTGGTATCCAACAATCCAGTTTGACGTACTGGTGATGCCGAGAATTGGACCGTACGGATCCAGAAACTACATCCGTCCATATATGAAACAGTACTTTCATTTTCTAGTAAAACGGCATTTTTAAAATATCGACATGTTTCTGTGGAGCTCGGGAAGTGTCGCCGCCGTTCCTGGGAAGTTAGAGCCTGAAACACAGGCAGGACATCAGCTCACCAGTTCGCCTGCATCCACTCGATGGCTCCTCGCTCGTCAAAGCGCCGCTCGAAGCTGTACTCGGACAGAAAGTCCGTCTCATTCACATCCAGCATGTTTCTGTTAGACGGGCTCCTGCCGAACTGGATCAAACATGTACAGCGCCACGCCGGACTGAAGCTTCTCCAGGGTCTGTCCTCACACCTGTTTCCGTCCAATTTAAAGCCTATTAGCAGGGGGCGGAGCCTCGATGACTCACCTGTTGGACGCTTACACACGTTTCTGGCCTAACAACAAAGGACAGGACAAGTACGCAGTGTCTAGAAACCCAGCAGATACGGCGTGACGTCAGTCTGAGGACATTAGTACGGCGTTTATCTGGAGTCTGGAGGCTCCGAACGCGATGACTCAGCTCAACATGTGTCTACTTATCATATTTCTATCAACAAGGATTTCAAACAATACTTCAGTTAGTAGTATGGAGTTAGTGCTTAGTAAAGTAAAAGTATTTTATCACGACCACAGTGTAGAACATTTGGGAAAAAGTAAAAACAATAGTTAAATACTAACAATAATAATTCTGATTCATTAAAACCTGAGAATGTTGTTATGTCAAAGTCTAAATGTTACTGATACTGATCTACAGAACCCGATCCAGTCTCATGCTGAACCAGGACCAGTCTCCTGATAACAGAAACACTGACAGAGAGGTGTGGGGGGGGGCAGAAGTACAGAAACTCTGGTGCAATTGAAGTAAAAGTACTTGTTCAGTTTGATGAGACCGTAATCAGCATGTTTCTTATTGTGTGTGTGGGGGGGGGTTCAGCAGCTGGACCCACAGAAGGCGACACAGAGATACAGTCAATCTGATCAGCTGCAGAACCCGGTAACTCTAGTTCGTACAGTCCAGTGCTCTCCTCTCGTGGGAAAGACAAACTCTTTGTTATTCACAGACTAGAAACAGCTCTAGTGGAGTCCTGAAACCAGTCGGTGTCTCAGACCTCCCGGTTCTTTAGTCCTGGTGTTGGTGTTCTGCTGGGAGGCGCTGGTTCATGGGCCTTTTTATTAAGAAGAAGAAGAATCCATTTTATTGTCATTGACACATTTTTTTACATTCAAATAGCCCCGGGTTCGATTCCCAGCTGAGGGAACCCAACCCATCCCCCCTTGGAGCAGTGAGCAGCCACAGGAGGCGCTCGGGGAGCTGGCGCTGGGTGTCTCGCTCAGGGACACTGGTGAGGGGGGACGGGTTGGGTTCCCTCAGCTGGGAATCGAGCCCGGGGCTATTTGCTTCCCAGCCCTCTGCCTTAACCACTCTGCTACCAGGCCGCTTAAAGACACTGTAGTGTAGTCAGGTCCTTAAATGATCCATGTGCTTAAAAGCTGCAGTGCTGTTCAGGTAAAGTGACCAAAGTCTGAGGGCAGAAACGCTGCTGAATCCTTCAGTTGTCCCAGGTCAATTCTCTCCGTCTCATTTCCTGGATGTTTCCAGCAGGAGTCTATGTTCACGTGAGACATGCTGCCCCCTGCTGGAAAGAAACACGAACTGAGGAAGTGACTGATCCAGAATCAGCAGCAGGACCAGGCTGAGCCAGTCCCAGCTGAAACCCGCCACAGTCATTCATGGCACACACACACACACACACACACACACACACACACACACACACACACACACACAATACACACAACACACACACAATACAACACACACAACTTTTTTCCAAAAACACATTCTGCTTCTTCTTTTTCTTCCTACACTTTCACCTTTGACCACCAGAGGTCGCTGTCGCGTTCCCTGTCAGCCTTACCTGAGCTTTGTACTGACTCCACCTCAGAGAAGTCAGAGCACAAGATGTAAAGAAGACGTGGATGCACAGTGAAACACACACACACACACACACACACAGAGCTGCACAGTGTAACACACACAGACACACACTCACTCAGCTGCTGCTGTGATGGATGTCGACCTGACGTTTGCTGCATTTGTTGCTGAGTTTGCAGAAACATTTGTGTCTCTGCTGTTATGAAACTAAATGAAAGCTCAGAGAGACGTGTGGGAACTAACACACACGTGTACACACACCTCATTAGAGCAGTGGTGCCATCAATTAGCAGGCAGGAGCTGGATTCCTCGCTCAGGTGACTCGGAGCATGTTGTACGGAGCTGAGAACAGCTGCTGAAGTCCTCCTCGCAGCAGCTGTTTGTAACATGTTATTATTTACCTGTACACAGAGACGGCTACTGTGCAGCGGGTGGAGGTGCTGCAGGAACTCCACCTGCACATGGCCATCGTTCTCTCACATTACTGTAACCATGTATTTACTCAACCTGGTTACTCAGAGAAATCAGATTACTACATCTGCTGTGTCTGTTACAACTACTACTGATCAGTAGTTACTACTACGTACCACTACTGATCAGTAGTACTGATCAGTAGTACTGATCAGTACTGATCAGTAGTACTGAAGTAAGTGGTACGTAGTAGTAACAGTGAGCCGTGACCCGTCACATCACCACGAGGTTTCCTGTGACACAGATCAATGAGCCTCATGTTTCTGAGTGTGATCGTGGCCTCGGCCCATAATGTTCCTCCGATGCTGGAAAAATGAAATGAAGCTGCTCTATAAATAGACCGGCGCCGGCCGTCAGCCAATCAGAGCAGGGGTGAGGCAGCTGAGGGTGTGTGTTTTGCTGAGTCACATTCAGGTTTCTGTCAGGACAAGAGGAGGAGGGTGACTCCTCTTCGTCGACTCTCGAGGCCGACGGCGCCTTTATCCCACAGTCACCAGCAGCAGTTTACGAACGTCTGAGCAGCTCCTGAACCCGTGGCGGGTCAGGGTGGTCATCCAGGTGAAGTTAGTCTGTCTTCTCGGTCCTCCTGATGAAGGTGCAGGGTGGAGGACAGAGACCTGGACACCATCAGGACAGAGCAGACGTCCCACTGCGCTCTGTGTACATTCATATACTGAGTGAATTTATTCATGACAGTTGGACCAGGTCCGTTCTGGTCTGGGTCAGAACTTTGAGTGTTTGAGCTTCAGTTCATGTAGTTTACAGATCTTCTCTCTGTGTCTCTCTCTCTGTGTCTCTCTCTCTGTGTCTCTCTCTCTGTCTCTCTCTCTCTGTCTCTTTCTCTCTGTCTCTGTCTCTGTCCCTCTCTCTCTATCTCCGTCTCTCTCTCTGTCTCTCTCTCTGTGTCTCTCTCTCTGTGTGTTTCTCTCTCTCTCTGTGTCTCTCTCTCTCTCTCCGTCTCTCTCTCTCTGTCTCTCTCTATCTCTGTCTCTCTCTCTGTCTCTCTCTCTCTGTGTGTTTCTCTCTCTCTCTGTGTCTCTCTCTCTCTCTCCGTCTCTCTCTCTCTGTGTCTCTCTATCTCTGTCTCTCTCTGTGTCTCTCTCTCTCTGTCTCTCTCTCTGTCCCTCTCTCTCCGTCTCTCTCTCTGTCCCTCTCTGTCTCTGTTGCTCTGGTGAACAACAAGCTGCATTCATATGTTACCCCCCCTTTCACACTTACCCTCCCTTTCTCGTAAGTGCTCTCTCCCTCTCTCTCTCTCTCACGTGCCCCCTCTCCACCCTTTTTCTCTCTCTCATCCATTATCAGGAAGAGCAGATCACGGGCAGACGAGTCAGACGGAGCAGAAGAAAAAAACAGAGAGAAAAAGGAAGAAGCATCATGGACGCTCTGAAGAAGGGATTCTCCATCGCCAAGGGCGGAGTGGTGGCTGCTGCTGAGAAAACAAAGGCCGGCGTGGAGGAGGCTGCTGCCAAGACCAAGGAGGGGGTCATCTATGTCGGTGAGGGGGGGGTTGTGGTTGGATGAAAAGTAAAAGCTGGTGGAGAAAAAGAAAACAGAGAAAAAAACTAAGACAAGAAAAGAGAAAAGTCTGACAGAAAGGTGGAGGGAGTGGCGGGTGGGGGACAAGAGACTGAATCCTGAAATAAAAAAGAGAAAGAAGGGACAGAGAGATAAGGGTGGAGGAAATCTGTGAAAAAAAGTGTGACTTAGTTTATGAAGGAAAGAATAGAGAGGTGGAGGATGTGATGGGTGGAGGAGACTAAGCTGAATGAAGTTATGGATGGAGAGATGGAGGGACTGGTGTTGAAGTGGTAGAAAAGTGAATTCACATAAATATTCAGATGTGTGGAGGAAGGATGGAGGGTGGAGGATGAGTGATTCAACAACATCCTGGGACAGAGAGAAGGATGGAGATAAAAATAGGTGGAGGACAAGAAAAGTGTAATCCATCATGACACTGCAGCTTTAATCTGAAGAGGTGGAAGGAGATTCATGTTAGATAAGAGGGGGGAGAGCGCTGATGGAGAGACGGACGGGTGGAGAAGGGAGGAGTGAGGCCAACTACAAACACGGGAAGGGAGAGAGGGGCGGAAACAGAGAGTTAAAATATTTAAATCAGAAGGAAAACAACAGATAAACTGGATGAAGATGAAGGTGGATGATGATGATGGTGGATGCCGTGACGTTCAACCCCAGGGATTCTGGGTATTTGTGTCCTATCAGATGTTTTCTTATGAACTCAGCAGATCCACTAATCTAACTGGTTCTGGGTTCAGATGCTGGAGTTGGGACGGTACACATGTAGAACTGTGGATCTCAGGAGCTCCAGGTTCCTTCAGTCCACTGACATGTGATCCTTGCATGTCTGGGGTCACGTTTAATGTCCTACATGACAACATCAGCCGTTTCCGTAGAAACTCTCCGTCTGTTTCTCCATCTTATTCCCTCAGTGATCGACGACCTTTAACCTGAACATCAACGTCTGACTCATTTGTATTTGTAGTAAATCAAATATTTCTCTGCTCTGGATTCTGGTCTGGTACTGAAATATCATTAGGTCATATTTCTTAATTTATTGGTAAGTGCAGCGAAGGAAGAACATCAGAGGAGACCGTCCTGCATCTCACAGCAGAATGTGTTTGTCTGCTCTGTCTCTCTTCAAATATGTTTGTTGTGGGAGCAACAGACTGTTTTCACACACACAAAGACTCTGTTCAGTCTGATCAGCACGTGACGCCCACATAACTGGGTGAAACATCACTGTGGGTCTGAACATGGACCAAAGGACGAAAAGAGGCGAACAAGGCTGCAGAAGCTCGTCTGGATCCTGCCCCAGAAACACAAAACAGGCCGTACTTTATCATTAGACTGTACCACTAAGTAGTACATGACGTAGTGCATGACGTAGTACACGACTTAGTACATGACGTAGTGCATGACGTAGTACAGGACTTAGTACATGACGTAGTACATGACGTAGTGCATGGCGTAGTGCATGATGTAGTACACAACTTAGTACATGACGTAGTACATGACGTAGTGCATGACGTAGTGCATGACGTAGTACACAACTTAGTACACGACTTAGTACACGACTTAGTACATGACGTAGTACATGACGTAGTGCATGACGTAGTGCATGACGTAGTACACGACTTAGTACACGACTTAGTACACGACGTAGTGCATGACCTAGTACATGAAGTAGTACATGAGTACACGTAGTACACGTCTGCACCTTCTTATTGTTCTGCTGTTTTATTTCGACTCTTTAAATCCTAGTAAATGATGTAAAATGACTGACCTGCATCTGAAAAGTGAAGTAAATGAAATAAAGAGAAATAAAGTGAAGCACTAAAGTGCAGCTGAGCTTCAGCTGTAACTGGGTGACATGAATAAATGAAGAGAGAGAGCAGCTGAATTCCCTGTAAACCAGGTCAGATCCTCAGACTGGTTAAGCTGGTAAAGGCCTCAGCAGGAGGGGGTGGGGGTAAATATTTTATATCATCACATTTCTTCTCTTTTCCAGGAAGCAAGACGGTGGAGGGGGTGGTGACAGGTGTGAACACAGGTGAACACACGATTCATTTTAACTGTAATTTAACCTGAAGCCTCAGTGATGTCCTGTGAGACTAAACTCAGGGTTAAAAAGCTCCCTGTGTTCCTCTGAGCTGATGATGTCATCTGAAGGACTTTCTCAGCAGGAGGGAGACTGAACTTTAATTAATTACACACGGCTGTTTCCCCGTCCAGTTGCCCAGAAGACGACCGAACAGGCCAACATCGCTGCCGACACCGCGGTCACTGGAGCCAACGAGGTTGCCCAGGCAACAGTGGAGGGGGTGGAGAACGCGGCACTGGCGAGCGGCTTCGTTAAAACGGTGAGTGACGTCACGTTGCCCGTTACGCAGATTGAATATGGATTGAGATTAAATTCATATTAATTATATTATATTAAATCCCTCTAATAATCTGATTTATGTTTTTTATTCACAAATCTTTGGCACCAGCAGGAGGAGGCGGGTCCAGCCACTGAGGAGGTGCCTGATTGGTTGTGTGGTTGAGTGACAGACTGCATGACCTGACGCTCGATGCCTGATGTGACTCATGAATCATATCTGGTGGCTGTGACTCACACTAACACGTTTCCTGCAGCTTCACTCATCATTGGCTTCCTGTGGCTGTTTAACGCAGTGCGGTTCCGATCAGACCCGGACCTGAGTAACAGGAGTTCAGTGTGTGTGACCTGTGCTCCATCTCTCCCACAGGCCGACGTCCCCACAAAGACACAAGAAGGAGGAGAGCAGACTGAACAGGCTGCACAGTAGGTGAGAAAACGGGGGGGTCACGGGGTTCTGGATTCTGACCCAGCTGTTCTGTTCACAGAACAGAAAACCTGTATCTCAGTCTCTCGCTCTTTTCTTTTCTCTCAGATTTTCTTCAGAAATACTGCTGGAGGAAAGATTGCAGCACGTCAGCGCTCTGACCTCTGACCCCGCCTCTAACGTGTGTGACTAAACCTCTAATAGACTAATAGTCCTCGTCTTCACTCCTGTTTCCATGGTTACGCTGCCTCTGCGTCCTGTGGGATGACACCACCCAGGTTAGGTGTGTCCTACAAGCCCCCCCTCCTGTCAATCAGTGGGATGACCCCGCCCCTGTCAGTCAGGTGTCAGGAAGACTTTAAAGTGCATGTAGCTGAACTGACCCACTCACAGTCTGACTCCTTCTTTTATAAACAATAGAAATAAAGACGAGTTTCAAATCCTGCGCTGCTCTTTGTTTCTTCACTGTTGGATAAAACCAACCAATCACACACAACGTGACTTTGATCGATTTTTTTCCAGCTTCCTGTGAAATGTCCTGCAGACACATGTTCCTGACTCTGAGTGTTATTAAACACGCCTGCAGAAAGTCACTTTGACTTCTGGGTCGGTTTGTTTTATTTGCCCCGTCTCTGCTCGTCTGATCCTGTTCCTCACCAAACGCTCCGCTTCTGTTGTTCTATGGAGTCAAAGAGTAGAAAACAATAAAGGCAGATCTGCAGTTGTTCAGCTTAGACTTAAAACAGAACTCACTCTGTGGGCTCTGGTTCTGGTGCGCACACACACACACACACACACACACACACACACACCTGCTGCTTTCATGCTCAGAAACCTGATGTATGTAACAGTGTCATTTCATTTGTAATTTATATGTTTTAAAATAAGGAAAGATCTCTTCAGAAAAACAAAGTATTTATTACACTGAAGGTGCATTCTGCCCGAGGCACTGCTGGGATTTAAACCCACAACTCCTGTTCAGTGTATTTTATCTATCCGTCTCTTTAACTGGACACAACCAGCCTGATGTGTAACGTGTGAAATCCGCGGACTGGTCCTTTCTGGAGGACAGTGGTGTGATGCTGAGCAGTTTATGTTTAGTGTAAACCTGTTTCACTAAGCAGACACACCCGGACGTCGGGTTCCAGCAAACAGGTTCAGTCTCTTCTAATTAAGAGAGAGAAGCAGCCCGAGGACGTTGACTCAGAGTTTTATCTTTATTACCTGCATGCAAATACAAGCAGCCCTCGAGCGAGCACAGGTCGTCAGCAGCACTGCATTAATACAGATCAGAGCAGCAGGTAAAGGTGGAGCTGATTTTACCTCCTAACACCAGACTTCATCAGTGTTTAGCACTTTATTAGATTCTGGTTGAAGTACTTCAGCCTCGACGTGCCAGGTGAAACCCATCAAACCCATCAAACAATGTACTGATCCACGCCTCTGCCTGCAGCAAAACCTGCACTCCACAGCCAATCAGTGAGCAGCACAGACACCTGTTCTTCCTCCGCACCACCATCAACAGGCAGGACGTAAACACCTGTTGTTAGGGCACAGAGCAAACTGTTTCACTCTGTTTAGATTAAAACAGAGCAGCTCAGAGAAAACTGGACACAAACATACAGGACACGAGGACAGAACCACGAACAAACCGCCCTGACAATCCCTAAGTGAAGGAGTCAGAAATGAACAAGAGTCAAAGTGAGTCACGCAGCCTTTTCCCATTCTTTTACAGGGAGGACTTCTGTGGTCTTCTTCCTCAGTGTCTCTGTGGGAGTCTCACCTGTGGACATGCTGGTATTGTCTGTCTCATACCTGTGTGACAGGTTGGATCTGCACAACTCTGCAGTTAAACCTGTTTCCTCCACAGGGTGAGACCAGGGAGGCGGCACCTGCAGAGGCCAGGACGTCTATAAGAGCGCGCCTCCCTCGTGTCCGTAAACACACACAGCAGCAGCCATGGCGAACTTTCTGAACAGCGCATTGGGTGGCGGTGGCGGTGACATCGCAAAACTGGCGGGACAAAAAGCAGGTGAGAACAAAACGATTGTTTTCAGACGTGTTTTTGTTTCACTGTTACTCTTTAAACAAACCAAAAGAATTTAGATGAAATTAATTTCTCACACTGCAAATAATAAAACAGGTGCATAACCCGTGTTTATGGAATATTCCTCAAGGACAAATTGTGAATCAGTAGATTTAATGTTCTAAGTAAAGCGTGAAGAGCTTTTAACCTGTGGAGCAGGAGGAGTGAACAGGATGAGCCTCAGGTCAGACGAAACTGAATTAATTCAATTAGATCGAAATGCTGTGTGATCTTTGTTGAGTATCGTGTTTCCTGCTCGTCTGGATCCACACACAAATATTATTTATTCTAATTGTTATGAGCGATAACCTGAGGACAGAAACATATTCATATCTTACCACGACTGTTCTCATAGTTTAAAAAGTATAAAAATGCTACCAAAGAAGAACCTGCACTTTACAGGACTGACTCTTTGTTAGTAACTAGAGGATCCACAGAGTGAAACTAAAATTTAGTTTATCATTAATTTAACCCCTGAATATTTAAACGCATTAATAATAATTAAATTTCACTGTGGTTGCTGCCTCCTGCAGATATCATGACGTCAGTGAACATAAGAAATAGTTACCATGATGTTTGGACAGTTAAAAATAGATTAAATACGTAGAGTCGCTGGTGAAGCAAGTGGGATAAAAGTGGTCGACCAGAGCAGCTGATAGTAAAATCTACGGAAGGAGATTAATGTCAAAACTAAACGTTATGTGGTGACTTTACAGGAAGTGTGGTGGAGTCAACAGTGAAGAACGCCCTGAGTGGAGCAAAGAAAGATGGGAATAAGGCTGAGAATAAGGGAGCAGGAGGAGGAAATGCCCTCTCCCTCAGCGGGAAGAAAGACGGGAATAAGGGAGGAGCGGGAGGATTCGGGGTAGAAGACGCTCTGTCCTTCATCGGTGGGAAAAAAGACGGGAATAAGGGAGGAGCGGGAGGATTTGGAGTAGAAGACGCTCTGTCCTTTATCGGTGGGAAGAAAGATGAGAATAAGGGAGGTGCAGGAGGTGCAGGAGTAGCAGGGGGTGCAGGAGTAGCAGGGGGTGCAGGAGTAGCAGGGGGAGCAGGTTCAAATAAAGGAGACACCAAACCACCTGCCAGTGAGAAGAAAGGCGAGAACACTGAAGAAGGCTTTGATATTGGAGACGCCATCTGATTCTTGAGTGGAGAAAAAGATGGAGACCAGTTAGGGTGGAGATGAGGTGAGTTCTCCACCATCTTTTTCAGTGAACTCAGACCTGGTCACTTAAAACACGTTTAGAGGTTAGAGGTGGTTACACAGGACACTAAAACTGTAACAACATCGTGCACTGGTCCCCAGGTTCTTTTAACAGTATAAACAGTACAAACTGTTCCACACTTCACACGTTGGTGCAGATTATTCTCTTTGTTTGATGAGTTAGTTTAGGCTGTTCAGCACTTATGAATTCAAAATTCAAAATATTGCTCAATTGTGCTTCAAGATCACTTCTGGTTATGTTTGTTATAATTCTGTTATAATCATCTCCAAAAAGTTGAATCCAATAGCAACTGGACTTGTTCGGTTTCTTGAGAGAAACAATTCCAAAGAAAGCCCCCTGGAATGGACGGGTGAAACGTCGTCAAGAAACCAGTTGCTATTGGATTCAACTTTTTGGAGAAAACCATCACCTAAATGACTAAGAACCTTCAAAGATATTTGCTGGTATAATCATATTATAATCCTGTTACAATATTATAATCATGTAATAATCTTATTATAAACCAGTTATACTCCTGTTGTAATCATATTATAATTATGTTATAATCCAGGAATACTCCTGTTATAATCATATAATAATCATATTATAAGACTGTTATAATCTAGTTATACTCCTGTTATAATCCTATAATAATCATATTATAAACCAGTTATAATCCTGTTACCGACCATCCTAATCCTGTTAAACGTTAGCTCACTACACTGAGGTGAAATTATGGAGGCTAATTCATGCTCAGTTTGGTCCAAGACAAGTTACTGTTGTAGTTTTGTGCATGTTGTTAATCATTTTTTGTGCTTTTTCTCTTTGAAACAGAAAACCTGCAGACACACTCAGACCTCAGTGGAAAACCTGCTTCTCTTAAAATGTTTGTCAGATTTTCACAATACAAATTAAAACATATCGAAATAATAATATGTAACTAAACTGGTAATAACAGTAGTTAAGGAAAAAAAACTGTTTTAATTTACCATTTAATAACTTTGTTCTATTCCCTGATGTTTATCTCTACTGTGATTTACTAAAAATTAATAAACGCATCTATCATCTAAGACATGTTGGTGATGTCAGAACATGTTTGTTTAAATGAGGGTTTTCTGTGACACATTTGAATTATGAATAAAATATGAAAATAACAGTGTTTGTGTTAATGGTCTGATGTGATGTTTATCAATGTATTGCACTGAGTTGAGTTGACTAGAGTTATGGTTTAGTTAAGTCAGAACTTAAACAATGATGAATCAGCATCATATTCATAAATCAAATAAATGGAATCAAAGGACATTTTGTAATTATGAGATAAGAGTCTGATGTAAAAGTATCTTGTGTAAGTGTTTTGGGTTATAATCAGCTTATATATTTATATTTATATATATAGAAGGTAAAAAACAGATTCTCAGCCAACGACGCTGCATCAGTTTGGAGAGGTAGAGTGTGGAGAGAAGAATTTGGTGATTGACTGTGTCAAAAGCGGCAGATAGGTCCAGAAGGATGAGGACAGAAGACCTGCGGGCAGCTCTTGCAGCACGAAGGTCATTCACCATTGCAGTTAAGTGTCCTTTTCTGAAACCAGACTGGAGAGGGTCAAGTAGATCATGCTCTTGGAGAAATGAAGAAAGTTGAGTGGCTAGAACGGCTCTTTCAAGAAGTTTAGAGAGAAATGGAAGGTTGGAGACTGGGCGGTAGCTGTCCAGTAGAGAAG
>JAUMHJ010000052.1:0-12430 GCA_032361105.1 Microctenopoma lineatum
GCATATGTGCGCATGTGTATATGTGGTTATATGTATGTACATAGGGTACGCTTGAATGTGTATATATGTATACAAGTGTGTGTGTATGTATATATGTATACTGTACTCACATTTTTTATCCTTACTTTGTCATTTATTATTTTCTGACTTATATTCTAATATTGTACACTATTGCTTATTACTATACACCACTGTTGCTTGTGTAGCTCGCACACAAGAATTTCACTCGCATGTAAAGTACCTGTGTACCAGTTATGTGATGTGACAATAAAAGAGATTTGATTTTATTTGATTTGATTTGGAAAGCCCAAATGTGGCAGACTATTGTCCCCCCCTGAGGCGACTCCAACACCGCTCCGCAAAAGGCCAAGCTGCAGTGTGGGAGCACTGCACGGGCAATCACTTTTCACATGTCTACTGTGAAAAGTGTAAAACTTTAAAACATGTTCTTGAATTTCAAAATTTTATAGACAAAACTCTTTTTTTGTTTAAAATTAACATTGTTGTTGAAAAAATGGTCAAAAACACTCAATGTAAAAATCTCATAAACAACATGTAGCAAAAAAAAAATTCAGGATTTTGTTATAAGGGTTATTAAACATCTTAGTTCCTAAAAAATCTGAATTTTATGGCTATTGTTTGATAGGTTGGGTCTTACAGGGTCAAAACTGAGCACTCCTGTTGTCTACCTGAACTTGTGTCTGTCTGGCGTTTCCCTCCGGTATCCTGCACTCCTCCTGTTCTGGGTCAGTTTTGGTTTTCGTCCCCTCTGGGTTTTCTCCCTTCTGTGGTCTCACAGAGAGTCTCTTCCTCCTTTTGGAGTGGTTTTTTGTTCATGGTGTTTATGTATCTTGATTTGAGAATGATCCTTGATTAAATCTCTTTATTTTTTGAACTTGCGTTTGAGGGCCTTGTTGGGTCCACCCGTTCCCCATTCCCTTACATTTTGTGTTTAATCAATGTGTTTTTTAGTTATTGTGTTTGTTCTGTTTGAAATCCAAACTTGCAGATGAACTAATTTTATCATTGGGGCGGCGTGAAGGAGCAATCATCTTTAAACCCAAGAGTAAGCGAGTTCGATTTCCAGTCCCAGCAGGTTGCATGTTGAGGTGTCCTTGGACAATACACCGATACCCCGTAGTAGCGTAGACATGGGTCTAGCAGCTGTCCAAACAACAATTTCCCCTAGGGGATCAATAAATTATATTATGTTATCACCAAGGCTTCATAAATCTCCTATATTCCAGCAGTTATTATGGTTGGAAAGACGACTGTGCTTGAGTGGAAACACACCTGGTTGCTATGCTCAAAGATCCTTTAAGATGACACAGTGCAGGTACACAGCACTATTTAAAGGCATTAGGAGACTACTTTACTTTACGTTGCTTGGCAGACGCTTTTATCCAAAGCGACTTACAAGGAGTTAGCGCTGGGTGTCTGGCTCAAAGACACCAGGTGATGGATTAGGAGTCAGACGGGGTTCGAACCCACAACCTTCTGCAGCCCAGTCTGACGCTTAACCCATTGAGCTACCAGGCTGTTTTTAAAATGTAGGGTGAGGGAATGTTTCCTTCCTTCTTTTCTGAAATCTTTTCAGTGTGCTTGTGAAAATTAACATCTTCTTCTGACAGGAGTTTTGTTTGAGTAGGCAAACGGGCATGAAAGACACAAGATTACACATACACAAATATAAAGATCACAAATGGACACACATGCATGCTGAGCACACAAGCACACTGGAACACACCCACACACATCACATGGGTCTTATTCAAGTAGAACAAGGTGCATTTAAGCTGTCAACGTGTCACTCACATTAGCCAGTCCATTATTTCTGCCCACAGCCTTGTGTATACTTCGCCCGCTTTTCCAATCACACATCACATAGCACATCATATGTGCAAAGCATTAGACTGTAAATGCTCAGTTAGAACAGCCTCCATTGCACAGACAAACTTAGACAGGGTAACATCCAATTAGAAAATGTAGAGGATAAAATATGTCATTTGTTGCACTTGAAGTTACTATTTAAAATGTAATGACTGTTAATAATAAGAAGGAAAATGCTAATACAGATGTGATGAGAACTGATGTCAGGGCTGTGACTATCAAAAAAGTTAAGGTGACTAAGGATGACTGTTGCGTTGCCTCATGGCGCCTTCATTTGGGCTTTCACGTTGTCTTTACCTTTAAAAGACAAAAACAGATTTACTGTTGGCAATGTTCGCTTACTTTACACCTCTCTCATGATCACATATGGTTTATGCTACTGGTGTTGGTGATGCAAATTAAGGAATTTAGGATTTCACTAGAACCAATGAAGAAGCCTTTGCTGCTTCTCTAGCGTTTTGCTGGGTGTGCTGCATGAAAGATATCTTCTTAATTAGGACATTTTCATAGATGTTGTAGGCTAAAATTGATGTTATAAAATTTTTTTATGTTTAATCTTCTTCTCATAGTAGTGTGACTGGTCTCATCTCTCATGTTGCTAAATTGGTCTATTATGCTCTGGATTGTGAACGTGCTTCTGATGTCTCTTTCTATTCTGTTAACCTTTAGCAGAGCACAATATGTTGTACAGACTTGTTGTATAGCATCATGGAGATGTGAAGCAGACTGTGTCTCTGTGAAACAACCGCAGGTAAAGCAGATAAGGTGTTCCTATTGTGGTTCCTCTGCTACACCCACTGATTCTTCTTCCTCCACCTGTTCTCTCACAGTGAGTGTCCTTTCTTCTTTCCTCTTACTATCTTGTTCTCTTTTTCCCAGCTCACATTTCCTCCTTGCTCAGTCTCCACATAATGTAGCAGTACTTAACCTATTTAATCCCAAATTGTGAAAACCAGGTCAGTTGTAATCCTTTTAATAAGTGGATGTTATGGTCACTTACAGTCAAGATCAGAACCATGTTGCTAAATTATTAAACATTTCTCTCCTATGCAACATCATTATTATATACTATATGAACATAAAACATTGACACATCACAGAAAGCCTCTGACACTGCTCTGTTACAAAGTAGTTATTATTACAAATTAGTTATTTTAAAACACTAATATGAACTAGAAAGTTTATATTTCTATTAAGTTAACAGTATTAACATAATGGATTACAGTTACTAACACGATATACATTGTTCATACCATACCAGTTTATTTATAAAACACATTTGACACAGCAGCAAGGCTGACCAAAGTGTATCACGGTTCGCCCCGGTCTGCCCCGCCTCCCGGTGTGTTAATAGTTTATTCTGTTTTTTTGTCAATCACTATTCCGCCCTGCTCAACCTGCCTTCCCATCATGTCTGTGTGTTTTGTTTTGGTTTATCGGTCCTCATGTCTCTGCCACGGTTTTCCCCGTCACGCCCCCGCTCTGCCACTCACTGGTTCACGCCCGCTTCTCTCGTTATCCACAGCTGTCGTCACTTTCTCCTGATCACTCCCGGCTCCCGATCACGTTCACCTGTTAGCACTCACCTTGATTTGATCCATTCCCTTTATATTCTCCCCTCGCCTGTCACTCCCCGCCGGATTATACTGCTATGACTACTCAGCTTTGGAACAGGTTTCCCTGTTAGCCTGCCGCTCCCTGTTCTAGCCGCTGTCTGCAACCCGTCTGGTCTACCGTGTTCTGTCTTGTCTCCCCTCCGTGTCCTGCGTCTGCCTGGCTTGGTCTTATGTCTGGTGTTATCCCTGGTTCTGCTGTTTGTCTGCTCCCAGTATGTCTCCGTCCTCCCGCCTGCCCGTAAGTCATGCCTGTTAGCACCGTTTCTTAGTAGCCTGTCTAGTTTCCTGTACCCGTGCTTTTCCTCCCTTTTGGAGTGATCCTTAGTTCTGTGTTCTGTTCAGTCTAGGTCTGCCGATGTGTTAGTTTAGCTATCCCTGGGTGTTTGTGTGTGCCTCCCATGTGGAGCGCTTTGAGTTTAGACCTGTATATGTGCCCGGTTATCTCCCTTAGTTGTGGTTTTGCATTTGTGTGTGTGTGCCCCCCTGTGATTAATAAACCTCTTTTTGTTTAAACCCTCTGTGTTCGAGTGCTCTTGGGTCAGGTACCTCAAACCCTTACAAAAGTGCTGCACACGCTAAGAACACTAACACAAATACAGCAACACAATTTAAAAAACACAAACAAGACATGACAATAAATTTTAGCTTTACCAGCATGAGAAGAAACAACAAAATTAGTAATATAATTAATAATATTAATGCAGTTACTGGATTACAATCAATTCTAATGTTAAGATCATTTATATTGTATCATCAGTTCACAACAAAAATCATGTCAAAGCAGTAAACAAAAAGCTACGCTTCCAGTTTAGAACGTGTCAAGATTTAAGGGTTAGTAACATGTTTTTAATGTTCTTATAAAAACTCATCTTTATGAATAAAGCAATACCAATGGGGAGAGAAAACAAGATCATGTTTCCCACCTTCACAGCACACACAACAAGTCCTTGCCCCACACTGGAAGACCATTAGTCAATTAACACATTAGATGGAAACAATAGAATAAAATACAACAGAGGAGACACATCACAGAGATAATATTACTCTAATGTAGGAGAACTTGTACAACACCAATGGTGAATGGAAGGTGGTCAGGCTTTGTCTTTCTGAAGTCAACAATCAGCCCAATGTCTTGTCTACTTTAAGAGAGAGATTATTATTCTTGCACCTGAGTGACAGCCATCACACCTCTTCTCTGTACAACATGTTCACGCTGTGTTGTGATGAGTCCCAGCAAACTTGATGGTGAAGTCTGTGATTAGAAACATGAAGACATGACGATAAGTTACAGATTTTAGTGATGGTTACTGTTATGGTAATTAACAATTACCATAACTGGAAGAAAAGAGATCCACTGGCATTTTAGGTAGGATGAAAAAGGGTTAAGTTACAGCAAATGAAATGTCCAGTAAGCAGATCAGTTGACTGCAAGGAAGGGATGAAGATAGCATTGCATAGGATATAAACAGATAGTCCACTCACCTGCTCTATACTCGGACATTGTGCTTTGTCCCAAGCTTCTACAACCACAATCATTCATAGTAATCTACTGTCCCTAATCTCATTTCAAGTTTCCGTAACTGTGAGTACTTTCTTTTCCCTCTCTTTTTTGTTGACCGGTTATTACAACACTGATTCCTGTTGGAATGCACTTATAGCACCTGGGTGTTGCAAGAGCAACATGTATGCCTTTCTTCTGCTTCTTCTCTACATTTGGGTCTATCCTACATGCGACAAGGGCGTTTTATCACACTGTATCATACACACCTGACAGGAAACACGGACGTAGGAAAGGGATGGAACTTATTTGTGTTGGTGAGTTCTTTTCCTCTGGATCCACTGCCAACTTGGAGAAACAAAAAAAAAGATGTTAGTACTGACGGCATATCAATAATCAAGACAACGTGATATAGGTGATTGGAAAATTACTAAGCTTTTGGCTTTTCCACATGGGACAAACACTGTTCATCCATAAACCATATCTATTGTTTTATTCACTTTATTCTATGTTTAAACATGCAAATTGTCTGTTAAAGTCACTGTTTTATAATAAATAATCACAAACACCACATATGTGCTCTAGTAACACAGATATGAAGTTGCCATTACTACTTAGCATGCTAAGCGTCACAAAAAACACTCGACAAGAACAGAAATTCAGGACAGTTCTGCCGTGATGATGTATACAAAAGTATTCATCCATAAACCAGCGTTTCTATCGTTGTATTCACTCTAATCTATTTTTTTCAACATCTGTTACAAACTGAGATTCAAGCCCAGTGTGCCGAGCACTAATATTGATACATTATTGCCTACATTGCTTCGCACTGCAGGCACCAATAATACAGAAAAACTATAATTATGAATCAAGAACCTAAACAAAGCAGAGGTAAAGATACTAAATTATTATTTTTGATTAACAACAACATCTAACAACATCCAAACCAGTCGTTAGGAGCGAAAGTGGGAAAAGGTCCAAGAGAAAAGAGAGCAGCCAGAAATTACTTTTCGTGTTTCTATTTGTTGCAATGCAAATCTGAGAAAGAAATATATATAGACATCATAGCATTGCTAAAAAACTAAACCAACAGTGGCCTAAGACTTGTGCACAGTACTTTACATTCTGCAGTGTGCTCAGTTTTAATTAGATAGGGGCCTGCAACAAACATATAGAAGCACAGAGCAATTTACACCGCTGGTCTGCTCAGGAAGCCAAGCTGCACAACTGTCACACAGCTGAATGTCTTAAATGAGGTGACGCAATGAGCAAGGTAACTGGAAGGCACATTAAAGGTTTTGTGAATACATGTGGCTTAAAATAGATTATAGTTGTGGAACAGTTGGAAAATATTTGTTTATCCCAAAACAAATGTTTGCCAGAGATGGGAGGAGGGAGAGTGTTAGCTGCTCATTCTGTTAACTGTAAGTCTGTCTGCAGCTCAAAATTAGATCTTATATCATCAGCTCCATCATGTAAAATATATGTATATTTGATCAACTCTGTGTCCTAAATTCCTATTGTTGTTTGAATGTGTTAGTTTCCCATTAACAAGCTACAGCGTTTCTACTACTGGTGGATGTCTGTGGTGACATTATGGTGTGTTTCTCTGGATGTGTTTAGAATTCCTGGTTCACAGATTGGAGATAAAAGAAAATGGTGTGAAAATGTAATATAATACTTTCAATTATCAAAATGATCACAGTTATCATATCATTACCATGGTTAGCATTTTACATATTAATCTAAGCTTATTATAATTATTAATGGGGTTCATATTCATTTTCTTTCTTTGTCACACATTTAAAATGAACGTTTAAATACTGAGAGTGCAGGTCACACTAACATCAACTGCCTGGATCAAATGAAAAATTAGAAATAATTAGCAGTTTTCCTCCCTAAAATAAAGCTGACAGCTACAGAAACCTAAGAGCAGACAACTGTGTTGATGCTTACTTTTGTGCAGTGATTAAATATATATCGACTTGTGTGCATTTGGTTCAGTCAGTAATATGTATAAGGCAAGAATTGCTAAATGTCCCTGCTTTATCAAAATAGCAGATATTAAAGTCCACCACAGCAGAAACTGCTGTAACTGAGGCATGATGCTGCAATGCACATGTTTAAACTCACAGCTGATGTTTTAAGATGCTGAATTAGTTCCAGTGCCAAAAGAGAACAAAACATGTGCTTTGACACTAACCTCGTTCAGGAGATCCATCCAGCTCCAGCACCTGGAAACACAGTCAGTACACATAGTACTGCAGTTCAATTTTACTGCGTTGACACAGTATATGTAACCCTGTATCTGAAAAGTAACGTCTCATGTCAAAGGTCTCATACTAGGTCCTACATGTAGCTGAAAATAAAAAGTATGTTACATATAAAACCTACACAGATCAGAGGGTGTGGTACACTTTGATTGATTTAGATCTGCTTTATGGATAAAAATGCAGGGTTCAAGAATTAGGAGAAAACTGAATATTCAAAACTAGGTGAAATAAAAAGTGTTCTAAGGCAATTGAGTTTAATCTGTTCTGCTTGTTATATCCCAGCTCGTAGGGGTATGAACGGTCGCCCGAACAGCTGACTCCTCTGTGGTTTTAAGGCAAGGCAGCTCACAGGTGCACTGGTAGGAGAAAGAGAGAGAGAGCGAAAGAGAGGGCAAAAACACACAACACGGCCATGGCCGTAACAGAGGTTCATTTCATATCATGAGTTATCAGGTATATCAGGATTGCTATCAGAAAAATACGAAGAGTGGCTTGAATCCTGCAGTTTGACTTTATTGATTAAGCAACACAAATGTTGGATATAAAAGGTGGTCAGTGTTCATTTAATTAGCACGTATCAGTATAAAAAACTCACATTATACACTTGCTCAAATACCTTGTGAGATTTGCTGCTGGCATCCTTGTGCAGAAAATGTGTTAAAAGTTTTTGTGTGGACTGAAGATGTTATCAACTACACTGAGGAGACATAGACATAATTTAATCTTACATAACTTACTATCTACAGTACAGATGGAAGGTAAGGGGAGGGTAAGGGGAAAATTCAGGCGCCCCTGAAGTAGAGCCTCTTTGCACTTACCAGCTGGAACCCATCCAGCTGAGGCACAACTGTATTCATCCAGTCATGTCTCCCGCTGTGGATCATGACATCTGTCCAATGTCCAGAGATTGTGTCAGTTTTCTCAGCATCCATCCATCTCCTCTCCATCTCTACAACTTCACCTTCTGAGTTTCTCGTTGTAAATTTCAGATCTCTCTCTCTCTGCATTATTTACCACTGGAATTAAAATAGTTAGACTAGGCAATAAGTGTTAGCCAACTGTTTGAACTGCTTGCCAAATTGCAGTTAAAACAGTTTGCTAACACTGAATAAATCACGATCACCCTTTTTGAACTATTTGATGTTACATGAACCAGCTATTGTTCTGGTGGAGTCTGCAGCAATCACACACACCTCAGCTTGTAATTTAGTAAAGTGAGGAAGGAGAGCAGAATCTGTGCATCTGAGAGACTTGCAAAATGTCTTTGATACAGATCTGCAATTCCCCGTTCAGCAGGGAGTTTTTAAAAGGTACTGAATATATTTGTTTACTTTTATTTGCTTGCCAGGTGCTTTTATCTAAAGCGACTTACAAGGAGCTAGTGCTATGTGTCTGGCTCAAGAACACACGGTACAGGAAAGACTAGGAGTCAGACAGGATTTCGAACCTGGGACGAAACCCCGAATGTGCTGTCCTCAAAACACGTGACCATGTGTAGCTAGACAGCCAGTAAACAAAATAAAAGTGGTTTTCACACCAGGGTATACTTTTCTTGGTTTACTGAAGAACTCTTTGCTTATTTCTTGTATGTAACTGAAATTTACAGAGAAGGAACAATAAATTACTAGCTAATACACGTCTCAATGCTACACTTACGATTATCTTAGCTTAAACATATACACATTGCATTACATTAGTGCTACATATTATCAACCAAAAAGTACTTATATAATACATGTAAACATATTCATACTCACAAAGACTAGGTGGCACAAATGTGTAGGGCACATTCAACATCTACATTAGCACTGCCTCAGTTAGCTAGCGAAACATTAACGGAGAAAAGACGTCAAAGATAACACCACGGTTAGAGTGCTCATAAATCATAAATTCATAAATTTACTCTTACTTATTTATAACCTTATTTATATGACTTATCTGTATTATCCTTAACCAAATGGCATCACACTCCCCACTTATAATCACATTATATCACTACACATCTACAGAAACACATTAGATCTTTTTGCATCAATGAAATTCACTCAGGTTCTGCAACCAATACAATAATCTCTGAAACTGGTCTAAGAAACACTTTAAAAGTTCCATCATGTACAATCCGCACTTCCACTTTGCGAACATTCTTGTTGCTGCTGGGGAACGTTTTTACTACGAGTCCCATTGGCCAGTCGTTCCTCTTTACGTGGGAGTCCTTTAGCAGGACTACATCTCCTTTGACATTCGGTCTAGTTGTCACGGTTCGCCCCCGGTCTGCCCCACCTTCCCATGTTTCTGTTTTCTTTTTAGTGTGTTGGCTTCACTTCCACGTTTCTCCCAGTTCACAACCCCTTTCTTAAATTCTTGCTTAAGTTTAATAAATAGCCCAGTCTGATCCCCAGTCTGAGTCTGAGTGCTCTTGGGTCCATCTCAATTCCACACCCATGACCCTAGTTTTAGTCCATTTTGCACGGCTTTGTAAGGTAGACAGATATTCTCTCTTCCAACTTTTCCAAAAGGTATCAGCACAGTGTTGAACATGTTTCCATTGCTTCCCAAACAACCGCACTGATGAAAAGTTCCCTAATGGAGCAGAAACAGCACTTATATTCTGCGTTAGTAACATTGCTGGTGTAAGTACCGTAGGACTGTCAGGGTCAGTGGATATGGGGACGAGAGACCCCACGTTAATAATTGCCATTACCTCAGCCATAAAGGTGCTTAACACTTCTTGAGTGAGACATGTTTGTTTAGTTTGTGACAACATTGCGCCTAGAATGCGTCTGGCGACCCCTGTGAGGCGCTCCCATGAGCCTCCCATGTGAGATGCATGAGAGTGGGTTGAATGTCCAAACACATCCTCTTTTTTGCAGGTACTTTCTTACTGCTGTGTTTTCTGAGTCTAGGTCTAGTTCCTTAAAAGCTCCCACAAAGTTAGTGCTTCTGTCTGAGCGTTCAGTTCAAAACGTTCATAGCCTTGCTGTAGTTCTGATGTTGTGGTTTTCAACACTTTTATTTCTGGATGTACTTCTTTGTCTTTCTCAGGTTCAATGTTCAATTGTGAAAGAACCAGTATGTGATTCTGTGTGTGTGTGTCAGAGTACAGAAAATGTGGACCTGAGAACCAGGTACTCTTCTGCAAGTTGATGCTGGATTAAATCTAGTAGCTTGATCAGCTTGATTTAACTCAGCAGGTACATAATGCCATTAACTAGTGTGTGTGGATGTTCTAATGCGTGTAACCCTGTTGGCCACGATGTAAAATCGTCTGGAGGTGTTGTGTATGTACCCCAACACAATTCTACTGTCTGTAAAATGTGACATTGTCTACTTTAATGTCTAGCTCGTCTCTAATGAGCTGAGGCATTTCACAGTTCAAGGCATGGTGTGTGTAGGGCGCAGTGTGAGTTTAGACTTCCCCATCACAAACCCAGTGTAGCACTGTCCTTCACTGTCACTGTACGCAGATATGCTACTGCCCCTATGGCTACAGTAGAAGCATCAGAAAAAATGCATAGTTCCTTCTATTGTGCTTAATGTACCTGGGCTATAAAACCTTGGTATTTGGAGGTTTTGAAGAGCTTGCAATGAGTCTCTCCATGTGACCCACATATGCTTTTCAGGGGCTAAAGGTGTGTCCCAGTCTTTCTTGTCAGATGTGAGTTCTCTAAATAGTGGTGCTTTGCCCTGAATTATTATGGGAGCGACAAAGCCTAAAGGGTCATAGATGCTATTAACCGTTCACAATACTCCCCTGCGTTTGATCTTGCTTGATACATGGTAAGTGAAGCTGTCAGATTGTAGGTTCCAACAGAGTCCTAAGCTTCTCTGAAGTGGGAGTGTGTCTACTCCTAGCTCTAATTCTTTCAAGTCCTTTGCACGACATTTGTTCTGGCTTCTCTGGGTGATATACACCAAATGTGGGCAAATACCAACATTCTTTATTTTTGGGCAATGGTGGAACAGGCTCAGCTTAATCGTTATCCAACATTTTTTGCACGAACTGCATGTAATGATCTTTCATTCTTGGTTTCTTTTCTAAAGTCTTTTGGAGAGAGCAGATGTGCTTTAGGGCTTGCTCTCTGTTGTCTGCAAGCACTCTTCTTGGCGAGCAAAAGGGTAAAGGTGCAACCCAGATTTTCTCTTGGTTTTGATAAACTTCATTTTCCATTATTGTCAGGGATGCTTTATCATCACTAGACATAGCTTGTTTGTCATCACATTCAGATCTAACAAACACATTGTCTTAAACTGAATATGTTATGTGAATTGTGTTTGGTAAAGGTTCAAAGTAGGATGCATGACCATTCTCTAAGGTGTGCATTTTGTAGACATTCACCTCTGACTGTCTATGTGCTTTTCCTAAACATACCTCCCCAACTGTAAGGTCCAAATCTTGGAGCAGAGTGTATACGTAAGTTGACGCGTGTTATCCTTGTATCGTTATCAGGTAGTCCACACGAATCCACGTCTTTGATGAAACGATACTTTATTTTTCTTGATCAAAACATGCAAACAAAACATCAAAGAATAAACTATATTCCACATCCAAATAAATATCCTATGTCCACAAATTAGTCCACCGACACCTCTCCGTATAACACGGTCAGAAAACTGTGTCGCTCCACTCTCAGCCCCTCCCCTACGTACATAGAACACCTAGCAGTGATCACAATAAGCAAACAATTATGACTTCAGAACTTTAAGTAAACTTGGCTCCCACACCTGTCACGATTCGCCCCGGTCTGCCCCGCCTCCCGGTGCTTTTTTAGTTCATTCGGTCTCCGTCATGTCTGTGTTTTGTTCTGTCAGTCACGTCCCCGGTCTCCTGCACGGCTCCCTCTGTATCCCCGTCACGCCCCCGCTCTGCCGTTTACTGGTTCACGCCCGCTTCCCTCGTTGTCCACAGCTGTCGTCACTTTCCCCTGATTACTCACCTCGCTCCCGACATCTCCTGCACCTGTTTCCACTTACCAGCTCGTTTGTTTCCTTCATAGTCTCCCGTTGCCCCTTACTCGGTGCCGGATTATTTGTTGTTATCACGCCGAATCCTGAAGGTCCGTTCCAAGCTCTGTCCCGACGTCAGCCTGTCACTCCTCGTCTCAGCCGCTGTCTGCACCCCGGTCTGGTTGTATGTTGTGTCTTCACTCTGTGTC
>JAUMHJ010000053.1:0-12395 GCA_032361105.1 Microctenopoma lineatum
AAAAAACAGCCAACCCTTTTCTGAAACCCCCCCCCCCCCAACAAAACAAATTTTAATCAACCCACACCACAAATAACCTCTCCCTTTAGTGTGTAGCCTACGTTGTAATTGCTGTTTTAATTTAATCATGTCCTGGCTTTTATTTTGAAGGTTAAAATCCCATTATAAAATTCTACTTTATTTCACTGCATTTGTAATTGATTGTAGGCATTTACACCCTGTCCACATGACCGTCCGTAAACTCAGCCTGTAGCAGATTTTATTTCATGTGAATAAACACTTTGCAGTTAGTTTAAACTAACACATGCACTTCAGGAAGTGACTGTAAAACTGTTAATGCTGTAATGTTAGAGATAATAAATGTATGAAAGTCTGACGATCAGACAATGTCCAGTGAGTGGAATCAGTTCAACTGTAAACTATGATGATTTTGTGGCTATTTGACCTGCCAGAGAGGAACACATGGGCCATTAAATATTTGATTAAGTAAACCGTGCAAATGGTTTTTGCAGTCCGTGCTCTCGATTTAGTAATCCATGCTCATGGTTAACTGTTTATTTCTCTTCAGTGGCACGTCCCAGGCTGTGTACAGTTACACTGTAAAACCCCAAATTAAAAAATCACAATATGAAAATTAGCAGGCCGACTGAGTTCTTACATCACTTTAGTGATGAATGTGACCAAAAGGTGCTTTGAACTGAAATTGTTATTTAAGACTCAAAACTCTGGAGGGAAATTACATAGATAGAATGAAAAAGAAAGAACCATAACCAGAAAAGATTCACACCAGCAAAACCGCTCAATTTACAGAACCAAAATAAATAATACTAATTAACCTAAAAAAGGTAGTCGTTAGTTATGGTGGTGGGCTTATCTGATTATAAAAGTACTGTTAATAAAAACACACCTGGTATGGGGAATGGGTTGGGTGACTCAGCCGGGAATCGATCCCATGATTCCTGATTCCTTATTCCGAGCCCTCTGTCTTAACCCTAATAACTGCACGTATCCCCGAGTTAATATGAAGATATGTCTGCGTGAAATGTGAGGGCTTGGGGAGCGAAGCTGTTTAAATCGGTCTTCGGTCGTGTCGGTGCTGTTCATGGTTCAAATCCAAATTACTGATGTATATTCGCATTTGTAAAGGTTCCTACGTCTCTCTGTGTTTCACTACACGAATGATGACAACGACATATATTCATTTCCATGAGTCCGTGGATTTTTCCTGCTCAGTGCTGCAGTATAAACCACCCAGTACATTTATACCACTTCAACCCCTCTACAAGACCAGTACAACCAGTATAATGCTATTTTCCCATTGCCAAAAAGTGATTAGGGCCAATATCTATTTACTGAAAGGTCATTTCTGCTTCAGTTTGGCTTTATTCTACTAGTGTGGCTTATATCTGCACATTTATTAAACATCCACTCTCACCCTCCTCTCATAGGACCAGTATAACCAGTATAATGCTATTTACCCATAGCAAAAAAATGATTAGGGCCAATATCTAATTACTGAAAGGTCATTTCTGCTTTAGTTTTACTTATTTACACTCTTATGGGTCATATGTCAACATTTATTAAACATCTAGGTATATGCAACAATTTTTACAGCCATATAGGACCAGTATAACCAGTATAATGCTGTTTTTAGGTTGCCAAAAAGTGATTAGGGCCTCCATCTTCTCTCTGACAGACATTTTCTGCATCCATTTGGCTTTATTGTACTACTGTGGCTTATATCTGCACATTTATTAAACACCCAGTCTCACCCCCCCTCATAGTACCAGTATAACCAGTATAATGCTGTTTTCTGGTTGCCAAAAAGTGATTAGGGCCTCCATCGTCTTTCTAACAGACATTTTCTGCATAATTTTTGCTGTATTGTACTACTGTGGCTTATATCTGCACATTTATTAAGCATCCAGTCTCACCCCCCCCCTTATAGGACCAGTATAACCTGACAGACACTTACTGCATCAGGTTAACGTTTTCAGACTGTATGAAAGCTAATACTTTCTCTCTCTTTTATGTTTTATATTAAGTGTATGTTAGACTGTTGACAAATTTTATATAACATAGTGGCAAATAATGTTCTTATCAACATGTCTTATCAACATGCCTTTTTGATCTCCTTTGTCAGCTGGTTTCAGGCCTGCTTATACAGGAGACTGTCTCTACTTTTATGGGCCTCCTCCTTGGCCTAACGGAGCTGTCTCAGTTGAGCTGTGAACAAGAGCTTGTTGTTGTTAAATGACTGATATGTCTTGGTGGGCACACACATACCTTCACCGAAACTGATGTATGATGTCACAGTATCAGTCAGATCGTCTAAATTGTCGGCAGCGTCTTCAAACACGCTCCAATCAGTACAGTCAAAGCAGGCCTGCAGCTCCTGCTTTGCCTTGTTGGTCCATCTTTTAACAGATCTGACCACAGGTTTTAAAAATTTGAGTTTTTGCTTATAGGTTGGGATCAGATGGATCATGCAGTGATCCAAGTGTCCCAGAGCTGCGCTACGGACAGAGTGAAATGCTTCCTTTATCACAGTGTAATAGTGATCTAATGTGTTGTTCTGTCTGGTGGGGCAGGTTATGTGCTGTCTGTTTGGGCAACTCGTGGCTTAGATTAGCTTTGTTAAAATCCCCCAGAGCTATGAAAGTTAGGGTATTTTTGTTCAAAGACGGTTATCTGGTCCGCTAATTGCTGCAGCGCCACTTTAACGCAGGTCTGCGGTGGGATGTAAACTCCAACCAGCACATAGGAGGAGAACTTAGTAAATAAAACGACCTACAGTTGATGAATAAAGTTTCTAAATTTGGGCTGCAGTATCTACCTAACACTGTGACTCCACATTGCCTCCATTAATCTTAATGGAGACACCTATCATTCTCCACCTCTAAACTGGTCTCTTAACCTATTCTTCCGTCAACGAGAATGCAGCCCGAACGGGAGAGAGAACCCACACAAAATATACATCAAATTGATGGGCTCGAAATATACATCAAATCGACGGGCTTGGTCCCGGGATGCGTGCAATTTCTGTTTATGGTGCTAACTTGCATATTTTTAATTTTATTACACTTTTACAGGATAAGTCCTGTCAGGGGACTGCAGAAAGCTAGTGTTGATAATTTAATACAAAGATCTTGAAAAACTGTCACTAATGGACTGTTGGGTTTTCTATAATATTCTGTATATATTCTCATAATTGAAATTACTTATGTTGTGATTTGGCAGTATAAGCTAAAGGGTGTCACGGGGGTGTGGTGGTTAGCATTGTCGCCTCACCACTGCGTTGGAGTCCCGTGGTCGGCCTGGGTGCCTTTATGTGTGAAGTTTGCATGTTCTCCCCGTGTCTGCGTGAGTTTCCTCCAGGTACTCCGGTTTCCTCACACCATCCAAAGACATGCATGTTAGGTTAATTGGCCACTCTAATTTGTCCGTAGGTGTGAATGTGCGGTTGTTCCTCAGTATGTCTATGTGTTGGCCTTGCGATGGACTGGCAATTCGTCCAGGGTGTACCCCGCCTCTCGCCCTGGGATAGGCTCCAGCACCCACTGCAGATAAGTGGAAGATATGGTACATTTTTGGTACTAAGTTGATTTTAAAATGTCCATTAGTGACAGTTATTTTTAGATCTTTGTATTAAATTATCAACACTAGCTTTCTGCAGTCCCCTGACAGGACTCATCCTGCTGACCATGTGTCTGTGACTGTTTGTGACATAATCCACAATGCCCCTCCCCCTCCCCACCCAGAATTGCATAAGCAATTCTCGCTTGTCATGCGGCTTATTTATTGTACTTCAGATATAACGGGCAGATTTTAGACTGAGAATATAGGCTGAGGTTGCCATTTGATGCAGTCAAACCTTTGCATGTCAGTAACTATAGATAAATACAGTGCTGCTGTTACCATTAACATACTACTGTCAGCATCACGTACAGTGTGGAATAAGGAAAAAATGGGTAGTTAACAGATAATGTCCTGTAAAAATGAATGACTAATGAATAATAATGATCCTGAAATGTTAAAATCGCCATAGTCATAGTTCCTCTGTGGAAAAACACACAGCATGAAATTGTCTTCAAATGTAACCAAATACACACAATAACAAAACACACACTATGTTATGTTATGTTATGAGTAATTAAACACAGGATGGAAAGATGCAGTTTTGGTGTACATGAAGACATATGTTGCTTAAATATTTAATTCTAAGTGTTTGTGTATGTGTGTGGAGGCAAAGCCCAAGCAAAGGTCAGATGGTTTCTAATTGCTACCAGGAGGTTTCCATGAAATGGAAAAACACTACTGCAATGTTCCCACGCAGTTGCTCAGAGACACTATTCTCACATGTTTACTTCAGGTCTCTGATTGACCTACATGCTTTTTCAATAAATAGATGGAATTACAGGCACTTATTTTCACAAAAATCCAAAATAGTCATTGCTTTTGCTGTGACTTTTTACTTTTCTCCAGTCCCACATTCCTGCTCTCCTGTCCCATGGGGAACAGCTGGAGAGAAGAGGTTAGGAAGAGTCAACATGGTATTTGATATATGCAACAGCTGTAAACTGCAGCATGTTGTACATTTGCATGATGTGACCTTTTAGTCACTTTTGTAGACTGGATGCGAGAGTGATTTACTAGTGTAGTTGTATTGAGACAGTATTTCCAATGAAGTGAAATTTGATAGTCCTCTTACAGCTGGGATTCATCTACAGCCTGTTTCCCCGGTTACTGTGCCAGCATGTGGGAGGGATCAGCACACAAAATAGGGCGGAACCTTGAATAGTCTCCAAAACCCCCACACTTTAAGCAGTCTGAACAGCTTCAAGCTAGAGTAACATAATCCACAATTGCTTTTTCCAGGGCCAGATAGTTTAAATAACATTGAAGAAGGTGGAAGGATTTAGGCTTTTATTACCATGGTACCTCAGAAAAATCTGTTTTATCTGGGAGTCTATCTATCTGCGTGGGTCACCACTACTGCAGGTAACATAAATACATATTTCCAAAAATTTGATTTGGTTCCTGTTACATTTTTTTAGCATGACTGCTACTTCAGTACTTTAGATATGGTTTTCTCAAGTATCAGAACAAAACAACATGAAGAAAAAGATTATACAAGATGTAGAAATAGTTATCAGGGTCTGTAACTATGACCTGTGGTGGAATGCTATTGCCATAACATTTTGCTAAATTGTAGGCAAAAATAGAAAACGTGATAACGGATCATTATATTGATTAAGCATTAAAAAAATTTAATACAAATGCTAAAAATATCCAGTTGCGTTGTGTCTCTTCTTTGTAACATTGAAGATGTTTGTTTGTAGCCAAATTTAGTTCCACTGTATTCAGCTTTTACACCTTGTATGGCATGTTACTGTTTTATTGCTTTTTGGTTCTAATATTTCTGTCTGAACTTAACAGAGAGCTGATGATGTTTGATTTGGGCTGGAGGAAGTTACCTCCACAAAGCTCTGCTGCAAAATTTGCTTTCATTTGTATAGCTTTTAATCATAGCTTTTAATTTCTGCCTGTGGAATTTCTGCCTCTATCCTAGTTTATTGCTGGTCCACATCTCACGTTGGACAGCTTTCACAAAGACTCTAAAACGTAGAGGTGTAGGGTATTATTGGTGTTATTGGGACCCAGAAATGCAGCCAGACACACTGGATTTTAGAGTTTTATTCAAGAGAAAAGCAACAAGTAACACTACAAAGGGAGGGGGTAGAATATATGTGGCAGAGGAATAGAGCAGCAAGAACAACCAGCAGGTACAAAATAGTGGTGACAGAGTGCAGATGAGTGGTCCCTGGATGGGCCTATCTTAGACTGAATGGACAAGATGGGAGAGCCCAGAGTTGGCAATGTTAAAAACAGAGAGGAGAGAAGCGGAAACAATCAACACAATCATAGTGCAGGGGATCCACATGATAATCCACAGCCACTATACCACTAACGCAGTCAGTCCAAAAATTCACAAAACTAAATACAGTCCAAATGCTCCAAAATTACATATAACAATATGGCAAGTGGAGATAGATTAACAGGTGTCATATATATTTAAACTTTGAATAGTTATTGTAACTTGAGTGGAGAGTTCACAGACTGACAATGGTGCTGTGATTTCCAAAACAAGTTAAGCCTCATTATGAGGAGGAGAAATGCAAGGGTTACGGTGTAACCCCGGTTTTCTGAGTAAAGAGACTGTCTCTCCAGCTCGACGCCGCTTGGTGTCGGGTTCCGATCAAACTATATCACTGAGCTCACGTCTCTGCGACGGTTATATACCTCACGCAGGAGGCCTGAACGGAAGATCCGGTGTGTCTTAAAGAAGTCTCCAAGCGCCCTGACACGAGAGGTCATTATCCCCGTACACATGGAACATGTAACAGGGTGAAGAGACAGTCTCGAACGATAGAGAACCAGACATTTCTAACAGTTTTGACAGTTTCATTCATACAGTTTTGGCCTACATTATCATTGCTCACTGCAAGATTCTGACTCTAAATCTGATCTCTTTGTATTATGATCTGATATACCAAGATGGCCCTAAAAGAGTTCGGTAGCATATTCAGAGATTGTGAAAGAAAATAAAGGGAAATAATGTGTTATATTTCACCAATAGATACAAATCTTCCAAAGGCAGACAATGTTCGCTGGGAGTCTCTGGACTTCAAAACCATCCTCACCTGGACTACTCACCCTTCTGATCACACATACACTGTCCTGTACACATGGTGAGTTCACAGACACACATCCACACTTGATACATACTACAAGATTACGTGCTTTTCTGAAAAAGATTGACACTGACATAAAATGTATATTACAAAGGGGAAATACCTAACTATTATATGTTTATTTATTCAGATTCAGATTTTATTTGTCACATACACAGTACAATATGCAGTGAAATGCTTAGATGACCGTCAATGACCTTAGAAATGTTGACAATATAATTACAGGAAATAGGTATGGCAAATATGTAAGATGAAATACAATGTATAACATAGAATATAATAAAGTTCCTGCGAGTAGGAAAAAAAGAGAATAGTAAGATGGGTGTAAGTGGAATGAACTAGTGAATGTCCGGGAGGTGTGCAGTGTGCATGTCCATGTAGGTGCCATAATGTGTGATAGATAATGTACGTAGAAGTCTGCAAATTAATGAACAATGTCAATGATGTGATGGTGTGTTTAGCTGAAATAGTGAAATGACCAGATGTGCAAATGGGGTGACTGAGGTCCTTCACAATCTTCCTGGCCTTGAGCCTCGAGGCCCCCTACCGTAGCAATGCTGTGCCTTGTAGCCGTCCTTAACTGTTGTGTAGCAGTGATCCAGTGTCCTTTTACACATGACACATGATGGACAGTCGTTCCAGGTTGGGTGTGCAGGAGTTGCACCAGCTGTTGCTTACCATCAAACACATACCAACTCCCCTCGACCCCCCCCCCATGTCTTAGTGAAGCAGAGGAGTTTGTTTTCCAGTGACTGGACGTTGGCGAGCAGGATACTAGGCTGAGGTGTGCCATCTGCATGTGCTCTTCCTGTTCCTGATGCTGGCTTTTTTTCTTCTTGGTCGCTGCTTTGCGTTGCGTCCTTTATCCTCCCTCAGGACTTCCCTCTGCCAGTTCTGATCCAGGGTTAAAAAACTTCGAATTGTGTGTACATTTTATATCAATAGAAACAAGGGTGTCTCTATTATATCTAATGTACTCAATGGTTGTATTTTTGCAGGTTTAAGATTGCCAAGAGATTTGTTTAAAAAAACAAGGTTAAAGAGATCGGAGCTGTCGTGACGGTAGCTGACCTCACCGGCGCCATCTTCATCACCACAGAGACTTGGGAGATGAAAGTGCTTCAGCTTTAAAATCACTCATGAGCAAGTTTTGGCTCAGCTTAAATAGACACATAAGCAGAACTTAAGTAAGAATGTATGGTAATTGTGAAGGGTATTTAATTCAATTCAATTCAGCTTTGTTTATATAGCACCAATTCACAACATAAGTCATCTCAAGGCACTTTAAAGTGTAAGGTTTAAGACCTTACACATTATATCAAAATATACAGAGAAAACCCAATAGTCCCACTTAAGCAAGCACTAAGACAACAGTGGAGAGGAAAAACTCCCTTTAATGAAAAAAATCACCAGCAGCACCAGGCTCAGGGTGGGCGGTCATCTGCCTTGACCGGTTGGGGTGAGTAGACCAGAAAAAGAACAGCAGGTAACAGAGATCATAACAACAGCAAGGAGCAGCAGACATATTTAGACAGAGTATTTAGACTAACTAACTAATAACCACAGTCTTATTTTTATTTTAAGTAAATAAGCATTACAGAGGACAAATAATAAATAACCATAGAGAGAGTTAACCTTAATCTGAACAGTCATGACAACTGACAAATCTTTGTTATACCTACCTGTATCTGTGCCTTCAGGCAGAGAGCTTTGATGTGTGTTCCTGGCATCTGTTAAGGCTACTTTTCCTGTTTAGGAGTCCCAGCCTGGGTGTTCCTCACACAATTCGGACAACTTTGCCTTGAATTCAACTTAATTCAATTTATCTTTTGTATAGCACCAAATAGCACCATAACAGAGGTCATTTCAGTGTCTTTACATAGCAGGTTTAGGACCTTGCAAAAATATAAATATAGTGCATATATATAGAATAATGGAGAAAACCCAACAGTCCCACTTGAGCAAGCACTTGGTGACAGTGCAGAGGAATAACTCCCTTTAACAGAAGAAACCTCCAGCAAAACCAGGCTCAGGGTGGCGGCCATCTGCCTCGACCAGTTAGAGGATAGAGGAGAGAGAATGGAACAGCAGGTACAGAGATCAATACAACAACAAGGGGCAGCAAATGAGGCACTGGGCAGGTTGGTAGAGAGAGAGCTCAGTGTATCCGAAAAGTCCCCCAGCAGACTAAATCTATAGCAGCTTAACTAAGAGATGGTTCAGAGTCTTTAACAGAAAGCCAGGAATTGAGAGAAGCTAACATAGGAAAAATATGATCCAGTCTAGAAGTTACAAAAGCATAGACTAGTTTCTCAGCATCACACTGAAACAGGATGTTCCTAATCTTAGAAATAGTCCTGAGGTGGAAGAAGGCATGTCTGGAGATTTCTTTTATGTAATGGTTAAAAGAGATCTCTTGCCTGTGGAATCTCTGCATCCATCCTAGTTTAACTTGTGAACCCGACGGACCTGGTACCGGGTCCGCTAAGACTTCTGGTTACTAAGTCATTCTAAAAACATGCTTATTGTATACCAATATATGCAAACTGCACATCTACTTAAAGCGAAGAAACACATCCAAATGATGAAAACATAATTTTCCACACCAACAACACCCTATACAATACACTGCTAAACTAAACGATCGTAAAAAGAGGCTAATCTGCTAATGAGCTACACACCACACAAAACACACAACAGCAACAATGCTTTATGATAATATCCGCAGAAGCAGCTAAAGCCAAGACTCTCAACTTTCTAACAATATAAGTACCATTACTGTATGTTCAAAACTCACAGAGCCAGCAGCAAACTAAAAGAAACATAAAAGCTGATTTAATGGAATCAAAAGCATAAATTTAGTCTTACCTTTCCTGATTTATGGTTATAATCCATTTTCCTCACCTCGCTTTACTTTTCAGATAGTCCAACTGCATTTTTGGGATTTTTGGTGATAATTGCTGGCAAAAAATACTTTTTTTTACCACCAACAAGGCACTGGACCTCTTAGCTGCTGTTAGTGGTGCAGATCTGTGTGTAGAAGACCTTTGAAGAGGAGGATTTATTGTTTCCCAATCAGGACAACAGTGATCTGGATTATAAAATTCCATCATCAGAAAGGTATGTAAACCATGTTCCTCAATTTATTTCGTTGTTTCTGTGTAAAATTACTGGTGTATTTACCAAATTATAGAAAAAAAAAAGCATGGAGCACGTAGAGCGAGTCTGCCTGGAATAGCGACACTCACGTTTTCATTTCTTTGCTTCTGTGTAAAGTTTCTGGTGAGTTTACCAAATGATAAACAACATGAATTACGCAAAGAAAGCATGGCGCATGAAGAGCGAGTCTGCCTGGAACGGCGAGACTCTTTCACTCATGTTTTCTTTTCTTTGCTTCTGTGTAAAGTTACTGGTGTATTTACCAAATGATAAACGTGATTTACGCAGAGAAAGCATGGCGCATGAGGCACTTTTCTTTACTTCACTTTACTTTAGATATAGTCCAACCGTTTTTTACAACATAAGATAATACTTCATTAGTCCCATAAGTGGGAAATTTCAATTGTGACGGCAAAAAGATGAAAAGCAACACGCGTCGCTTTGAAACATTGCGCATAATAAAGCCACTGTTGTGCACTGGATGTGAGTGTTGGCTTAGTCTGTGTGTGCGTGTGGTCAGCTGCAAAGTCTTTGTTGTACAGTCTGAGAGCAGCTGGAAGGAAAGAGCCTCTGAGTCTCTCCTTCCCACAACATGGGTGTAGTAGCCTGCCACTGAGCTGCTCAGTGCTGCCAGAGTTATTTATTTGTTATATATTTATTGTTTATGTGTATAATCCTGTCTACATAGGCATTATATCTTATTTCTAATGAAGTATTTCTGATTCTGATTATTTTCACTGTTCAAAAACTCTGTGTTACTGTAAATGAATATATCTTTACAACGTAATAATTTTTTCCATGTAACTTTACACTGAGAGTGATGATTATGATAATGAGGATTATCAACCATTATCCTCTAGACAGGCCTCCTGCAGTCAGCCACTGGCAGGGCCATCTTCTTCTGCTCCACACCCAACCGCAAGGAAAAGAAAAGCCTCAAGATCAACTTTCACTCCAAAGCGGGAGCAGGGTGATTCTGTGGCACAAAAAGAACAATGGCACAACAGAGAGGAGAAAGACCACAACCCTTCCGATGCCAGCTAGGAAACCTGGGCCCACTTTCGACACCACTTCTCCATGCTCTTTGTTCCAGCTCTTCTTTAGTCCATCTGTGGTTTGTACACTCATTGACAACAAAAATGTCAATGTTGCCAGACGACTACAGGCCGTTTGATTTCTTGTTATTATTATAAATATTACAAATATTTGTTCACAAGATGAAACCACACAGCCTCGATAAATGCCTTTTTTTTATAGATTTATATTAGATTTCCCCCCCCAAAATGTTTACATTTCACTGTAATAAATTTGCTCCATTAGGAGTCAAATTAGTTTCTCTATATGATTTTTCCCTTATTTTGAATGGGTAAATATATATGTTGGGTGGACTATTCCCAAAAACCTCCAAAAACAATTTCTATTTGGTGTAATGACTTTCTAACATAAAATAGTGGTAGAGGAAAAAAAAACTTGAGAAACCTGAGAAACTTCAAATGGCCAAAAGTTGTGCCAAAATGTGCCCAAATGGTCCATCATAGGGTCTGCCTGGGTCTTTATCAACTAATACCTCTCCAACTTTTTTATACTTTAGTTTTTTTTGCATGAATTTTGGTGTAACAAATATTCTGATCCTATTCTTTTTGTTGAAGTTTTAGGCTGCAACTAGATACTTTTAAATTAATTTTAACATTATAAATTATTTTAGGCGAAAATTATTATTTTTAAATGTCTGCTGTGTTCCAAATTCATTTACTCTCACTCAAAAACATAAATATTACTTTTTAGAACTTCTCTGGAGTCTTGCTTTTCCCCTTTACGGGCCCCACCCCTCCCCCTCCCTCTTTGTGCCAGCTCACCGAAAATAACAAACACAGTGAGCGAGCACGAGGCAGCCTCTGTTCCGCGAAAATGAAACGAAACTATCCTTCTGGAGGCGAAAAAAGATAGAAGAGGAAGGAAGAAGAAGAGAAAAGGAGACAAGACAGTGGTAAGTAGAAGAGTTTGTGGCTGTTTCTTTATCTTAAAGTATGTGGTTACTTAAGGAGTTTTAACGTAGTCAAACAGGCTACCTGGCTGCTATAAGGCTAACTCATTAGCAAGCATGTTTAGCAAGCATAACTAAAAACTGTCCAGAGAGCTTAGCATTTTCGCCATTGAGAGTGGTGAATGAATGGTTGTTTGTCTCTGTGTCCCTGGAATGGAGTCCAGGTGTAGCCCTGCCTCTGAGCTGGTGACTGCTGGAGATAATCAGCTCTCTGAGACCCTAGTGATCATGGATGGATCATAGATAAATAGATAGATGGATTATTTTCCACATATGTAACTTTTATTACATAAATACTAAACTGAAACTCCATTATGCAATATAAAAAAGTAATAATATAGTATTCTGCTGTTTTGGAATTATTTTAAAATAATGTTGCATTTGTTAAAACAAATTTAAAGTAGAATCATTAATGTGTCTCTGTTTGTATACTTTTG
>JAUMHJ010000054.1:2043-12376 GCA_032361105.1 Microctenopoma lineatum
AGAATACGTGCATATTCTGTGGTGCGTTTTACGTGGTCATGATGAAAGTGAACACTGGTCTTTTCATGGGGCTGATGGAGTAGAACTTGCTGTGGTTAAGGACATCTGAGACAGTGCAGAATGAGCTGCTTGACTGAATGTTCTCAGTTGAAACAGAGACAGAGTGACTGTATAAACACAGACTGTATTTTCACGTGAACTTGGGATTTTAAAGCAGTGTGGTGCATGGTGATGGTGCTTTGGTTTATACTAGTGGTTATATGTGGTCAGGGATTATCTGAAAAATGACTTGTAAAAGTGCATCCCCCCAAAAATTTTTTTACCAGCTGCCACTAAGAACCACCTGCACCTGTGCTGCAGACCACAGACACACAGCTCTGTAGGCGAACATACGTGGCCAGCGGGATAATCCATGATGCAAGAGATCATGAGAGGGTCAACCATTTTTTCTTTTTTATTTCTCTCCCAGCAGTGCAGTCTGCATGATTTTAAAATACCAGGTAGAACTCTGAGCAAAGATTCAAATCAGAAGTATTGTTTCTAAATGTTTTATGAGATTACATATTAAATCTAAGTATGTTGAGCAGATGTGTCCAAACCTTTCTTAAAGACTGATATATTTGATGATGTGAAGATTCCTGTAGAGGTTATTTACAAATGCATGTTTTAAAACAAATGTATCATCATTGTGACAATTATCATTTTAAAAATGCCAATAAAGCCACTCAGGAATTATCCAATGAAAAACATTTCTTCATTGTTTGAGTACAGATTTGATCTGTATGGTTGCAACTTCACCGCTTGATGTGTTTCTTTACTAACTAAGTTAAAGACAGTGTGTTTCATTGAACCTGTCTAGTGCAAACCATTGTTAATATTCTGGTGCAGCTGTTACTGCAATAGTATCATTTACCAATCACTTATAAGTCATTTTTAGAAGTTTTGTTCAACATTTCAGAGCAAATATAAACTGAGAGATTGTTGTATTACATTTAATTCTACTAGAATAGTGGCCTGGTAGTTCAATGGATAAAGCATCAGACTGGGATGTAGAAGGTCGCAGGTTCGAAACCCCGTGTGACTCCTAATCCATCGCCTGGATTAGGAGTCACCTTGAGCCTGACACACAGCGCTAGCTCCTTGTAAGTCGCTTTGTATTAAAACGTAAAGTAAAGTAAATTTTTAAACTAAAGCAGTAGCTTGGGCTCCCCTAGTAGTCATGGGGCCCTATACATCTGCATAGTTCATATAGTGCAATAAACGGTATTGAATGGTGACATGACGATCATTAAACCCCTGAAACATTAGCATGTGGTGCTGTAGATATTAGTTTCAGTGTGCTGCTGTGCTATAAACAAAATGTGTTTGTGGCTGTAGACGCAAAGCATTTTTAAACCCGGTGTCTGCTGAGAAACATTTCAAGTACAGTTATGCCACCCAATAGTCAAACGCATGAATCGCCTGCAATATTTTCATGCCCATCATATCAATCACAGTGACTAAGTGTGTTTAAAACAATTAAGTGTTTAACAATGTATAATGTTTACAATATACTTGCTGAAATTGCTCCTACTGTAAACTGGTGTCTGTTGATAAATGATTAATAAACAGTCATCTGATTAAATAATATGATGTGCACAGGCAGAATCTCCTGTTGCCACTGATCAAACCTTTTTTGGAATAACCATGATCTGGTCTGTGAATCTTCACAGACAATGACAATATCTGTTTGTCTTAGTGGGAGATTAACAGGTGCACAGACTGTGACATGAGGCTGATATACAGCAGAGGGCAGAGTGGGACCATGAAGATTTTATTATGTTATAAAGAGAATATCTGATTGTGATGGTAGTTGTTAAAACTTAGTATTATTTCTATTTTCTCTAAAGGTATAAAAGTTTTCTCATGATCATGTCCTGGTCACCGACATTACAGCAGTTCTGATTTTCTGTACTGTGCTTTAAAAATATAATATAATAATTCTGCTTAATTCTCATTATTTTTCCTCCTCAATTCAGAACATCTCAGTCTGAATTGAAAAAATGAGAAAATAAGCAAAATATAACACTTTTAGGAGCAAACAGTGAGACAGGATCCATCTATTTTACACAACTTCATAGTACACCACTGTTGCAAGTGTTTTATTTATCAGCCGCAAAGAAAGAGGAAGGTCTCACCTATATTTAACATCAGCTATATGTCTGATGCTCAGTGAGCAGGACGGCAGCATGATGGTTACAGCTCTCTACATCAGACTGTGTGAGTACTGAGTCATTAAAAATTAGGTATAGTGTTATAATACAACATGTTTTATTTCTTGAAATACTAAGTGATAATTATTCAGAACACACAGATGTTTGCATATTGATGAAAAAAAAACAATAAGTCACAACTTAGAGTACTCATTGATACAGTCAGAAAAAAATAAAAGTGAATGTATGTAGATTGTATGTATGTAGACTTTACAGTACTTGCACAAGCAATTATCGTTTAGATTCAGTGAATTCTGAGTTACTACAAACTAAGAGCCTTGATAATGCCCCACCTGTCAAGATAAAGAACATGCTAGGAATTGTTAAGGGCCAATGGGTGTGAGCATGTGTGTGTGTGTGTGTGTGTGAGGCTAATTTAAAATACTTTTTAAACAATGGGGTGTTCTAATGTTTTTTAAGGTGGTGATAGTCTCACCTAGTCGAATATATCAGGACAAGTCATTCCACCAGCCAGGGACAACAAAGGAATAGAATTGATTAGACTCGGAGACATGAGACTCAGTTTGTCAGCTATCCAAACCCTAAGGCTTTTCACAGACTCCGTAGGTGTTAGCTGTGTTGAGCCAATTTGAATTCACTCAGACATCCATGCTGATATGTCAGAGACAGGCCGGAAGTCTTGTCGCAACAGTGGTATCCTTTGGTGGGAAGGAGTGTCATCATCATAGGAGAGGTAGGAAAAGCCATTGGATGGTTGATGTGACCAAGTGTATATTGAGAAAAAAGGGGCCAAGGAAAGAGACTTGTGAAACCCCTGTCTGTCTGAGGTGGGGTACCTTAGAGAGCGTAGATTTCTCACCTCTCCATGATACCTGGAAGGACCTGTCTTTTTGACTTTATTGATCCCCAAAAAGGAAATTGAAATGTTACAGTAGCCATTAAAAGTTACAGAACAGTATAGAAAAAATAGTATAAAAAAATAATATAAAAAATGTGATAAATACAGGAAAAAAATATACATCAGAGCACATCTAAACAGAAACGAGGACAGGAAATGCAATATTATTATTCACTTGAACTGAAGGAATTTAGGGTCAGATGAAGTAACTTGGAATGGATGGACCCATGAGCAGTTGGTTAGACAGTTAGAGCTGAGTTCTCTGTCATGATGAAGTTGTTGTACAAGGTGAAGGCTGTTGGCAGGAAGTACTTCCTGTACTTTTCTTTATCACAGCAAAGCTGAAAAACTATCAAACTAAAGCTGCTCTGCTGTTGGCCCAGCAGGCTGCGGTGAGGATGAGCGCTGTTCTCTGTGATGTTCAGCAGCTTGATGAGCAGCCACCTCTCCACAACCTCCTCTAAAGTCTCCAGTGGAGTCCCCAGCACAGAGCCTGATCAGTTTGTTCAGTGTGTCGGTCTCTCTGGCTCTGATGCTGCTGCCCCAGCACACAGCAGCAAAGAGTATTAAGCTGGCAACAACAGACTGGTAGAAGATCTGCAACATCCTGCTACACACATTAAAGGACTTAAGCTTTCTCAAGAAGTAAAGTCAGCTAAAGTAGCGCTGGAAGATCCCCCAGAGCTGATCAGCACAGGCCTTCACAACTATGGGGCTGACTCCATCAGGTCCCAAAACAGCTGATTCACAGTTCTATTATATTGTATCTCCAGTGTTGATTACATCACTGCTGCTTCACTTCAGTTATTCTCTAGAAGATGGTAAGTAGCTTTTTGATAATACTACATATTTTAAAGTACTGATTCATTTATATGTGTTTTATATGTTCAACATCCCCAGTATATTAATATCAGTATTACTTCTTCTATGGTTATTTAGAGTAAAACTGTATATTAGTGATCAACAATCTATTTGCCAACACTACATTTTTACTACATTCTGTTTCTTGAAAAAAAGACCCAATGATGTATGTTGCATGTTCAGGTGGAAACACACTGAGCAATAAATATGACCCATAATGTATGTCCTAATATATATTTAAACTCTTTCATACTATGCAAAATGTATAAGATATAAGTAATTTAAAAAATATATTTTGATCATGTTTGGGTTTTTTTATTGTTTTTTTTTTGTAACATTCAGTTTAATGTCTCTCATTCTTTGTGTTTCAGATGCAGGTTTACCTCATGTTGTTCCTAACAGACAGCAATATTTTCAGTATGCGACCATTAATGTCAGCTGTGAAGGACTGAAAGGACTGACTGGATGGAGAGTGATGAGAAAAGTCAAGGGAGCTGTTAAAATATGTGGTTCTATCGGAGCTTGTGAAATTCCAAATGCATATCCAGATATTGACAGTGGAGAGTACTGGTGTGAAAGGCGAGGATTGATGACGAGTAACTCTGTTAACATCACTGTGACTGGTTTGTAAATAACAAAGCAAAGTGTATTAAGTTAATTTGTTCATATTTTGGCACGTTTCCTTTATGAAGAACAGTTAATGTAATTCTTCAGTATATTATATATTATTGTTCACCTTTGTTTTAATTTATCATAATCTCAAATATTAATGTCCAGATGGTTCTGTGATCCTGGAAATTCCTGCTCTTCCTGTGATGGAGGGAGAAGCTGTGACTCTGAGTTGTAGAAACAAGATGACTTCCTCACAGACCTCAGCTCATTTCTATAAAGACGGAGTCTTCATCAGTAACAACTTCACAGGAAACATGATCATCTACAGCGTTTCTAAGTTTGATGAAGGACTCTACAAGTGCAACATCTCTGGAGCTGGAGAGTCAGCAGAGGGCTGGTTGTCTGTCAGAGGTGAGATACGCCATTGTTGTATGTCAAAGATGGCCTTTTGTTTATTTGAACTTTTCTTATGACAAATTTTAAGCTGTTCTAATGTTACTTGGTAATAATGTTATCTCAAAATTTTGTGTTTTTACTGCAATCAGTCTACAGGCATCTACTAATGGGTTTGCAGAGAACTAGTGTATTAGATTTTAATTGATCAAGCAAAGCAACTTTTGTTTTATTTTAGATTTAATTAAAGAAATGCATAATTTGAAGCAATAAGATAATAATATGTTGCTTCTTCCTAGAATCTCGAGGAAAAAAAGAAAAACTCCATCTGCTGCTCTACATATGTGGCTGTGTGTTCTTGGTCACGCTGCTGTTGTCTGTCGGAATATGTCTATGTACAAGACAGCAAACTACCACCAGAGGTACAGAGAGAAAGTATCTCAATAACAAACTAACTGACATCACATATTACATTACTGTCAGAAAGTTTGCAAAAATGTCTGAAATCTTTGTATATGTGTGTGTGTTTGACAGATACTACAACCTCTCATTGGTCCCTTTTTCTGGTCAGGAGCATTGACTCCTTGTTTTACTGAACAACCGTTCACTGTGTGATAATAGTAAAATAGATTTAGAGATCACGTCAGTCAATTCTCAGTTTCTCCAAACAACGTGTCGAGGTGTCCTTGGACACGACCCTGAAACCCCGTAGTAGTGAAAACATATGTCTAGCAGCTGACCAAAAATCAATTTTCCCAAGGGGAACAGTAAAGCATGAATTATTTATTTATTAATTAATATTTTATAGTTACATGTCTGTGAAGATTGGATTTAGTTTCCCCTGAACAACAGTTCAGGGATAATGTTTTCCAATTAGCAAACATTGTGACTTGTGGAGAATAGCCTCATGACTAGTTATTTAGGTTGTAGAAGGGTCTTACAGAAATAAATACCGCCTTGTCAATTAATAACCGATACTGTTCACCAACATACATTATGTACATGCTGCCATAATTTACAGTAAATTGTTGTGTATATATTGCAGTGTCTGGGCAGACGAGTGTTTCAAAGCATGCTGATGTCCCAAATCCCAGGGAGGAGGAAGGTAATTTACTTAACACAGAGAAGTAAAGAAATAATAAAAATGTCTAAACTAAACATTATCCAAACATATGTGGCAGTTTAAAACGTAATTGCCCCCTCATGAAGTTATTGTGGTTAGTCACAGCTGAGTTCAATTTCAGTTGCCACACACAGGCTCGATTACTGATGAATCAAGAGAGCGCACAGATACAACCTGTCAATTTGAAGTAGACCAAATGATCCCCAAAAGAAGGCATTATACCACAATTTAAAGAAATCCAGGAACAGGCGAGAACCAAAGCACTTAACATCTATTTTACAGGGAAAGGTTACAAATACGTTTCTAAAGCTTTGGGACTTCAGCAAACTACTGTGAACCTCACCCAGGAGTGACCATCTTACAAAAATTACCCCAGGAATGCAGAAATGACTCATCCAAGAGGTCACAAAAGAACCTCTTTGCATTGCAAGGTGGAGCCACTGCTCACACATGATTATGCATTCACTGTTATGTGGCAACTACTAGTTTTCCTCTACAGCACTTAAAGGACCAATTTGGAACCAGTAACTAATCTCAAACCAGTCCCTCATGTTTAGACAGTCAAATAACTGTCTTGCCTGTGTAGATCCAAGATAAGGATTAGAATGACAAACAAGAACGGTGGTATACAGGATGTCTGTATATGTAACTATGCACACACGCTGTGGTCTACTATGCTACGTTAAAGCATTGCTGCAAAGCTAGATACATGTAGGCAGTCAGATTAAGTCAATGTTCTGTGGTGGTTTTGACTCTCGTGGAAAATCTTGGAAGGTTTGCAAATATACATTTTTGACCAGTGCAAGATTCATCACATTCATACAATAGGAAATGTAAAGCTAACACCCTTTGTTTATTGCCAACACTGAACATTAGAAACTGAACAGAAAATTATTTTTTAGTCGCAACTGGATCTGTTTTATTTCCTTGAAGAATTTCCATGATTCTGAGTGACTGGCAGGTTAATAAACCCTGTAGGTTATTCAAGTCATTAGCACTTGATGACTAACATTACACTAGTCTTAGTTATTGTAATGTTATATTTGTTAACATTAACAACAACTAAAATCAGACCTTAATATTAGTCCTATCACATTGCATCTGTACAACACCCCCCAACATTCCTAACATTAAGAGTTCTTGCTTCTGTCAGAAACAATATTTGCCTTCTTCCACGTTATGTGTTGTATTTTTCTTGTGTTTTAGTGTTTGGGGAGATCCATATAGCTGGACTACAAGAAATAACATATGCTCCTATCAAAAAACCCGTAGAGGAGGAAGGTAATTTACTGACCTTGATTGGTTAAATTACTTATGTTAACATTCACTGTGTAAATGCCTTAAGATGGCATTTGTTGTTTCTTTTTGTTTTCACTTGAAATGAACTATTTTAAACTGAAATAATATATTTAATTGAATTAAACTATGAAAGTTAGTAATACCCTTTTGCTTTAGTGTCATGTTCATTGTTAACAGTGGTTTACTTATAGACCTTAACACTTTTTTGAAACTGTGTCTGTCTTAAAAGGAAAAAGTCAGTTTCTCTTTCAGCATGTCAGACAAAAACCACACGAGAGAAGCTAAAGCTGTAGATGAACCTAAGAGTTGAGTGTGAAGCCACTATTGTGTCATCTGACCTCAAATCTTAAACAAACGAAGGGCCCTGTAGACTGAGACTTGTTTTTTCCCACTAATACATTTTCTACTTGAGTTACTTACCCAATACAATGAGTAACAAAAGTATAAAGAAGTATATATTGTATAGTATATACATCACTGTTAAAGGATTTATTAGTATTTTCCTATTTTATTCAACTAATGAGCTAACTTATGCATCAATAAATACATATATTAGCTCTAAAGCTCTATAAAATATTTCAAACTCATTAACCGAATTAGCCAATATTGGAGATCAGTGCCATCCAAAGTGTAAGAAACATGACAAGTAGAGTTAAACGGGCAGTATTTAAATGAATGTTCAACTTAATCCAGCTTCCATTTTTCCGGCTGTGCAAAGCTATGTCTCGTTCACACAATCTTAGACTTATTTACCACATCTTAAGCCAGGATGAGATTTGACAAATAATTAAGCCCATGTACAATGAAAATATAAATATCACTAAGCTGGAGCCTGATGTCCTAATAGTGACATGGTGGGCTACGTAGAAATGTGTTTCTATTGTTGAGGTAATTACCTAAAACACAAAATATCAGCAGTGTTACTCACTAAAGTGATAACTATGAGAACCATATAGATATTGAATACTGCATTGTTTTACTCTGTTAATATCATGTAAGATTCAATGTATTAATATTTGAAATATTTTCTAACTTCTGAATTTGTTGTTTCTCTTCAGGAGCAGCAACCTCCCTTGCGTTTGTAACTACCACAGCGGTTTTAAAAGAAGAGGATCCTATGATGGAGGATTGCTATGATATAATTGATTAACAGGCACGGTGTAGTGGTTAGCACTGTTGCTTCACAGAAACTAACATGCATCCAAAAACATGTATTTTAGCTTAACTGGTGTCTCTAAATTTGCTGTAGGAGTAAATGTGAATGTGCATGGTTGGTTGTCTCTATATGTCAGGCCTACAAATGACTGGCGACCTGTCCAGGGTGCACCTCGCTTTTTCTTACTTACCTAATGAAATTCTCATTCTTAAATGAAGACATTATGTGGAGACAATAAAATATGAACCATAAAATATTTGAGTGTAGTATAGACACAGTAACAGGAAGTCTAATGTTTTTTGTTTTTATTTTGAAATGCTACTTGAATGTGCTAGTCCCTAAGGGAGGTTTTTACATTGTAGAATATGCAGTAGATTTCAATTAAAACATTGACATTGAACAAAAAATATGAGTTTTCTTGAAGTCTGTGCATCTTTAAGACACTGGTTAATAAACAGACAAAACACTTACAAACATACAATGCAGTAAAAAAAACTGCCCTAATATTGCAAACACTGTACAGTGCTGCCACCCAGTGGCCAACACTTACATTTTAATGTCAAGATGGTTTTGACAATGTTGAGCAAGCAAAGACCATCATTAGAGTCTAATAACACAGATACCAGATTTCAGAAAAGTTATAACTCTTAATACCGCTGTTGGTTTTTTTGAAGACACAAGAACCACGTAACTACCTGTAACCACCTGTAACTATGGGAGGCATGAAAGCTCGATGGGTAGAGCAGTCATCTTCCAACCTAAAGGTTAGCGGTTTGAACCTCCATTTCTACACAGCCAAATGTTGCGCCGTCCTTGGACAAGACACCGATACCCCATAGTAGCGCAGACACAGGTCTAGCAGCTGTCCAACACAAAGCTACTATTAAACATTTTAATGAAACCTTTATCTGACACAGAACAATGGCTGGTAGCTCAATGGAATAAGCATCAGACTGAGATGCAGAAGGTGGCTCCTAGCCCATCACCCATTCCAGCAAGACACTCAGCGCTGGGCTCCTTATAAGTCACTTTGGATAAAAGTGTCTTCCAAGAAATTTAAGGTAGCAGAACCAATAAGTCATAACATTATAACCTTCTATATAAAAGACTTTGCTGTCAGAAATTACTGTTCATTTTTCAATCTTTTCCTAATGAACTTGCATTTAAGTCTCTCTGTCACTCCAAGAACCTAGCGATGGGTCATTCGCGAACAAGCAATGCCAATCACATGCAAAAACAGACTAGGATCATATGAACTAGGATTTTCCATTATGTGAAGACGGAAGGGGGGCAAACACTGTGAAGACATACAGGCCGCATACACAGAAAATCTACTTTTTTTGTAGAATATGTATAAATAAAAATGATAATGTAGAATAAAGTCACACTATAATTCTTTACTGTAGGTGCTTCTAAAGCAGTAAAGGAACTGATGAACACTCTAAAGGACAGAACAAAAAAAAAATAAAGTGATGACAAAGAGTGAATAAAATAAAGACAAAACATTTTTTTCAGCTTTTGTTTTTGTATACACCTGTGACATCAGCATGGTTTATTTTATTTTTTCTTGACTTTCAATAGCTTTTTGGTTTAGATCATTTTTTTTGAAAAGCAAACACTGAGTGTAGAGCAACAGTGGAGTACAGCCAAAGTTAGCAGTCAGTCACACTGAAATAACATGGTGTATGTGAACTCAAACATCAAATCAAATAAATCAAATACAAATTTTATTTGTCACATACAATCTTATACAGCGTACAACCTGCAGTGAAATGTGT
>JAUMHJ010000056.1:0-12273 GCA_032361105.1 Microctenopoma lineatum
TTGGGTTTTCTCTGTATATATTGATATATTGTGTAAGGTCTTAAACCTTACAATGTAAAGTGCCTTGAGATAACTTTTGTTGTAAAATGGCGCTATATAAATAAAACTGAATTGAATCTAAGGTAATGCTATAGACTTTGTTTTATGCCTTGCTTAGGGTAAAGGAAAGGTAGTATTGATAATTTAATGCCTCACACAGCTGTGTGCATTGTATTGTTAATGTTTTCAACATATTTTATGTTTTAGGTGTTGGTATTTTTATATTTTAATGTTTAAAAACAAATTCTAATGGAATTTTTTTTTCATTGTTTTCAAATATATATTTAGGGTACAATTTACTATAGGGTAAATTGTTGAAAACTTTGTGTGAAACTGGTTTTAAGGCTTTCAACGGTTGAATATGTATTCTAGTGTTATTCTGGGATACAAAATTTGTGTTTTAATGCAAATTCAGATATGAATTATTAAGACTAAGTCTAAGATATTGCTCAGATTTGTTTTAAACACAGATTAAGTTTGTGTCAGTGTATTATAAATTACAATTTCAATATGTAAGTATCCTATAATAATAATTATTAAAAGTATAATAATTTTATCAAGTGCCTGTCAGATTTGATGTCAATTTGATGTTCAAAATGTTCAATGTTTGACAATGGTTAACACGGTTTGAAATGCTAATAAACTGAGGGAGCTTGATGCAGAAATTGTTTTGAAATAAACAAAATCTATTCTGGATTACCAGAGGTATTTGTGGGTATACCAGAGAGTATGCTGTAAAGGCCAGGAAATATTTAAATAAATAAACAGATAATAATCTGGTAAATTACAATACTAACCGTTTGTCCATTGACTTAACAGAAAATGTTAAGTCTGCCAGTACATTAGTTTCTGCCATTATTTTTTTTTCTACAGTAATTTTGTAAACAGAGGACACAGTTTCCTCCATTGTTATGTAAAATTTGTTTATGAGCAATGAAAGTTGGCAGAAGGAAAGCAGAAAACAAGCAACAAAAGTCGATAAAAGGTTAAGAAGAGACCTTTCAGTGAGAGTGACAATAATTGCATTGCATTACGCTGCAGGCACCAATGAGGCAAAGATCAACATACAGGAAAGTGTTCTGTGATTTTGGTGAATGCTGATCTTTACAAACTCACAGAAACAATGTCTTTTGTTTTTTGTAGTTTATGGACAAATATTGTTGTGGAGAAAGGTTTGGAAGTATGGGTGTATTTATATTTTTATGAAGGAGACTCTGAGGTTTCCTCTTATTTTGTGTGAGTCGATATATATGGTTGAAATCCGTTAGCACAGTGAAAATAGCTTCACACCCATCCATCAAAATGTCTATTGCTGTGCAGGATCAGTGGTTACATACACACCCTTAACCATCAAGAGGAAAACAGTGCTGCACTTTTTCTCTTCTTTATGCTATGCAATCAGAAAAAAGATTATGCAGCGTATGAGACCTCATTGTGTTTCTGAAAACTAAACAGAAAAAAATGCCTAAATGCAGCTTGTTTGAGTAGTCAGCCTGTGAAGTCATCGTCATTATTGACTCTTCAGATGTGTCAGTGTCATGCTCTCCTCCAGCCCACATACCGTATTTTCCAGAATATAAGCCGCTACTTTTTTCCCACGCTTTGAACCAAGCGGCTTACATTTAGGTGCGGCTTTTCTGTACATTTTTCACCCACCAGGGGGCGCTTTAGCAGAATGTGAAACAGGTGGAAAATCAAAGTAGAAGAAAAAAAATCTAAATAATCAAAGAAGAAAGAGCTAATTTTCATTTAGCACATGCAAGTAGCAGCACCACACGAAGAAGTTCATATGATGCCGCATTTAAGTTGAAGGCCATCGATCTGGCAGTAAAGGAAGGAAATCGAGCTGCTGCACGTCAGCTTAGCGTGAATGAATCTATGGTTCGGCGCTGGAGACGGCAGCGGGAAGAACTCCTGCAATGCCAAAAAACTAGAAAAGCTTTCAGAGGACTTAAAAGCAGGTGGCCTGAAACACCGAAAACACCACAGAAAAGGTATGTGACGAAGCTCTTCTTAGGGTGTTCAACTCCGACACTGAAGAAGATGACTTCAGTGGTTTCAGTGCGCAGGAGGACGATGAATAAACCAATCAATAACTTTTATGTTTTGTTTGATCAGCACTTTAATGCTACAGGCACCGTTCGGAAACTGATCAGTTCAGTTATGTTCAGTTAAACTACGTATTCAGTTCACTAGATATCCGCGGCTTTTAGCCCGGTGTGGCTTATACAAGTATATTTCCATGTTTTAAAAAACTTTGTAGTTGCCGCAGGTTAGGAGAAGGATTTTAAACTCTATTCTAGATTTTACAGGGAGCCAATGTATAAGAGCTAATATAGGAAAAAATGCTCTTGCTAATTCCAGAACTTAGTTTGGATTAACTGGAGGCTTTTTAAGGAGTTATAGTGGCACAATATAATTACAGAAATACAGTAGTCCAGATTAGAAGTAACAAATGCATCAACTAATGTTTCAGAATCACTTTGAGATAAAATGCTTGTAAGTTTAATGGTGGTGGAAGAAGGTAGTTATAGAGATATCTTTTATGTGGTAGGTAAAGAAGAAGATAGCAATATGAGTTTCTGAAGCATATGCTTTTGGGTAGTAATAAGATAGATAACATGTCTATGAGGTTTTTGGGCCCCAACTGAATAGCCCCTATCTTGTCTGAATTAAGGATTTCAAAAATACAGGACATGGTGGGAAAGCTAATCACCCTTCAATCATCCTGCAACCCTCATTATAATACCACAAAGATGGGCAAAAGCACATATAGATTTGTGTAATAATAGTCTCTTTTTGCAACTTTCTACTTTTTGAATCGGGTGGGGGAGCATTGATTGTTATTTCAAGATGACAAAGTTGAAAAAGATATAAAGTTGACAAAGACAAAAAGGTGACAAAGACAAAATGTTGACACAAAGTTGGCGAAAACAAAAAGTTAAAAAAAAGATGATATAGATAAAAGGTTGAATAAAATAGACAAAGTCAAAAAGTTGAAAAAAAGTCGACGTCTGTGTCTGCGTGTAATGACAAAATCCAACTTATTTTTAACCTTTTTTCATGATTTTTCACTAAAAGACTCTTATTGTGAAAGTCAGACGCCTATTGTAAACACTGACTCAGAGGGTGGGACCTTTCTGTGTAAAATGAAAACTACTGCCTACTACAGCCTCCCGTTAATCCAAAATGCTGCAGTTCTGACTGAAGTTAACAAGAGAGATCCTATTTCCCCTACATAAGCCTACCTCCATTGGCTCCCTGTTAAATCTAGAACAGAGTTTAAAATCCTTCTCCTTACATATAAAGCACTAGATGATCAGGCCCCAACATATCTTAAAAACCTGATAGAGCCTTATTGGTCTGATAGAGCCTTATTGGTCTACTTGTGGTTCCTAGAGTGTCCAAATGTAGAATGGGAGGCAGAACCTTTAGCTATCAAGCTCCTCTCCTGTGGAACCAGCTCCCAGTTAAAGTTTGGGAGGCAGACACCCTCTCTACCTTTAAGATTAGACTTAAAACTTTCCTTTTTGATAAAGCTTATAGTTAGAGATGGATCAGATGACTCTGAACCATCTCTTAGTTATGCTGCTATAGGTTTAGTCTGCTGGGGGACTCCTGACACACATGTTAACATTGTGTCTCCTCTCTCCCCTAGTTGTGCTCTCTCTCTCTCCTCAGGTATCCACAACCTTGGAGCTGTAGTTGCTGATCCACCCAACCTGCCCAGTGCTTCGTCTGCTGCTACTTGCTGTTATTTTTTCTTTCCTCTGTCCACTAACCCCAACCGGTCGAGGCAGATGGCTGCCCACCCTGACTCTGGTTCTGCTGGAGGTTTCTTCCTCTTAAAGGGAGTTTTTCCTCTCCACTGTTGCCTAGTGTTTGCTCAAATGGAACTGTTTTCTGCATTTTTGCATTTTGTTTATATATACATATATTTTTGCAAGGTCCTAAATCTTGCTATGTAAAGTGCCCTGAAATGACTTTCGTTGTGATTTGGCGCTATACGAATAAAGATGAATTGAATTGAATTGATCTTCCAGACGTAGCAAAAGATATCTTGGAGGAGACCTAACAGTGGAGACATCTGATGATTTCAAATTCATTGAGGAAGCTGATTTGCTGTCAGCGTCAAGACCAATTTAGGACAGAAAACTTGTTTCTGCATGGAAACTAAGATGTAAGTAAAACATTGCAGTTCATGTTAAAGCTAGTGTTAAAATTTGCTTGCATAGAATATTGTAGATGTTCACACTGTTTCACTGATCATATTTTTTGCAGGTCAGACACCTGAAAGAAGCATCTCATCTATTGATACCTCACCAGGATCTCCAGCATCCTTGCATAAGTGAAAGGAGTTCTACTGAAGTGGCCAAAAAGGGCAGTGGCAGAATATCCCAAATCTTTGCAAGACATAATAGAAGGCGATGTGATAGGACTGGGGTACCACTATCTTGCCAAACTGTTGAAAAATAGGATAGGGAATGTTAGGCGATCTACAACTCCAAAAATAAGAAAAAGAAAGCATCAAACTGATAAGTCCGATTCAGATGAAGTTCCTCCAGAACAGAGAGCAGCAATCCAGGACACCTATGGATGCATTAATTAGGATTTAAAATTCTTCCCATGGGGAGTCCACAGAGAGCCAGTGTGAGAAAACAGAAAAACTGAAAATGTCATCTCAGAAGGCTTAAAAAAATCCAGAGGAAGTCAAACGAAGTTGACTTTCTACACACAATGCAAACAAGTAAATCAGGGGACAAACATAAAACACCTTCAGGAAGAGTGGCCTATTGTGGTTCATGCTGAGTGTGGATCAAAACATCATACACAACAACACCCCTCCTTCATTTCTGCCTTGTGCATGGTGTTTGGGAGCTATTATTGCTTCAACATCCATTACCCATCAGAGCTTGCATCAACCTTTTTACAGGTGTGCATTCGAATTGGCTTCATACAAAATGTTTACTTTTTTGATCTGAGAAAGCTCTAAAGTAACTGTTATGTGTTAAGTGATTTAAGTAATTTGTCATTTTACTTTATTATAGTAAGTAGTATTATAGTAATACCAACATGTAAAGTTTTTTGTTGTTAATTAAAAAAACAGTTTAAATTTATTTTGCTGTTGTCTGCTTTTCTTCTATTTCCAAAGCTGTTTTTTCTCTATCAACCCAGAAAAGGTACAGAAAAGTACATCTCGTCTTCACGTAAACCCTAGAGACCTTACCTTGACCAGGAGCTTTCAGACCATGAGTGGCATGACGTATGAATATGGACTAAGATTAATGGCAAATTATAATGTGCCACAGTCACAAGAGAGCTGTAATTCAATTCAGTTTACTTTAATTATTGTTATATTGTGCCAATTTACAACAGTGTATTACGGTAGTTTGTCTCTCAGCATCAGACCGTAAAATCACAGTGAGAAACAATGAAATAACTGTAATTTCTATATGAAATTACAGTTAAAACTTATTGTTAAATAACACTTGGTATTATGCTGTAATTTAACAGGTAATTGTTTGGCAACTTTGCTGCCATACATTTTTTTACAGTGCATTTTATCTGACCCGAGGTTCAGATGTGCAAATCTGTTGGGATTATCTCTCTCTCTCTCTCTCTCTCTCTCAATTTTATACCTTTCCTTTACTCCCTCCTAATCTCCTTCTCTCCTCCCAGATTACAAAAGAGAGAGGGATGACAGAAAAACAGTTGCAGGAGAGAGAAAAAAACAAATTCACTTAAAGACTTGCAGTGAATAATTTAATAACTTGACATAGAAGTAAACCAAGAAAAGAAGAGAGTAAAATGAAAGAGTTTATGATAAGAGAAGGATACCTTAGCAATGCAGCAGTGATTTCACCAATCTGCCTATACAATAATAATAGTTGTTCAATAATAGGTAAGATTGAGAACAAGGTCAGCTTGATGCAAGGTTCAGTGTCCAGTTCAAGTACAGGCAACACAGATGGGCATCTCTTGTCATGGTTTCAGTTCAGTCGGTGTGTTTTTCATCCTCATGTTTTTCTGTCCAGCTAAATTTCAGGATATTTTGATTCCCCCTCATGCTTCTTTGTACATCTGTTGCCATGGTTTTTGTTTTTGTTGGGTTCAGTTTTACACTTTTGACCATGTTTCTCCTGTGTTTGCGCTGATGACTCTTTTTCTATGCTATCAATTAACAAACAAATCTTGAATATGTTGATGCTTATATCAATAACATCAAAACAGCCAACAAATTGTTTGTCTGAATATTTGGACCTTCTACATCCTCCATCTGCCCCATTTACTTGTGACTTATATTTTCTTAATACATGTATCATTTTATTTATTAAAAATAAATGAATTGTCATTGCAGTTTATCTGCAAAGGAACATAATTTTCAAGAGAGGTAGACTGAAGTATGGAATTAAATCCAACACGAACAGTTTTTAAAAGAAACTGGAGAACCAACGGGTGTGGGTGTGTCACAGCCTAGAAAAAGTGAACTGTTCAATTCACAAGCAGCTGTTTAGCACTACTAGTTACAATTCGAGATGACTATTAAATACACAGCCTAATATAAATATACACTCGTCGGCCACTTTATTAGGCATACCTGTCCAACTGCTCGTTGAGGCAAATTACTGAGCAGCCAATTACATGGCAACTCGATGCATTTAGCACGCTGACATGGTCAAGACGAACTGCTGCAGTTCAAAGAAAGGTGATTGAAGTGACTTTGAACGTGACATGGTTGTTGGTGCCAAACAGGTTGCTCTGAGAATTTTAGAAACTTCTGATCTTCTGGGATTGTCACGCACAAACATCTCTAGAGTTTACAAAGATTGGTCAGAAAAAGGGAAAGTATCTAGTGAGGGGCAGTTCTGTGGGTGAAAATGCCTTGTTGATGCCAGAGGTCAGAGGAGAATGGCCGAGCTGATAAAAAGGCAACAGTAACTCAAATAACCACTCGGTACAACCAAGGTATGCAGAAGAGCATCTCTGAACGCACAACCTCCGAACCATGAGGCAGATGGGCTACAGCAGCAGAAGACCACATTTGGTGCCACTCCTGTCAGCTGAGAACAGGAAACTGAGGCTACAATTCATACAGGCTCACCAAAATTGAGCAACAGAAGATTGAGTCTGAGAAAGCCCTCTGAAATGAAGGGTGAAACGTCATCAAGCAACTTACAAGTCCAGTTGCTATTGGATAAACCTTTTTTGAGATAACCATGAACTGGATTACTGAGAACCTTCACAGATAGTTGACAGATAGTTCACTGAGAAAATAAGACTGAAATCTAGAAAACAAAGTATAGAAAGAGGCAGATAAAGATTAGTTTGTTAGGGAAGCTGGATAATTTAGCCCATTTAGCCCTAGAGTGTTGAGAGATGTGGCTGGCCTAAACAGACATACTTAACAAATCAACAATATCACTCCATGCTCATACATGAACATAAACATATCTCAGAGCAATGTTGGCAATGTTGCTGGCAATGTTGGTCATTGAAACGATTTCTGTGCCTGAGTAAATTAAAGTTGTATTAAGTTGATAAAGTTAAACACTTAGTAAACACTTTATTGAGTAGTATTGAGAACATTTCAAGAGGTGCACAACAACAATAATTCTGTAATTATTAAACTGTAAAATTAGGCATTTTACACTAAGTGGACAAAATATTTTTAGTTTTTTATGAATATTTGTTACTGACCACTATCTCCACCTTTAGCAAACCTTCAGAAAAGGTATATATTATATGTGGCCATGTACAGTCAAGCACAAAATTAACCATACCCCTAGCACATTTTGACTTAGTTGGTTTTATTCAACCAGCAAGTTATTTTTATTTACAGAAAATGACATAGGTGTCCCCCAAAAGATAATACAACAATGTACAAGAGGCATTATTGAGGAAAAAAAAGATTTCTTAGTTTTATTTACATTTGAGCAAAAAGTGTCCTGTCCAAAATTATTCATACCCTTCACAAACTGTCTCTGGGAAAATCCAAAGTTCTATACCATTCCAAAAAGTCCAAGCTGTTCTAAAGCATCCTAATTACCCTGATTAAATGGGAACAGCTGTTTTATCAACTCAACAGGTGAAAAACAGCAGCTCTCTGCAGTTGGTTTGTAGACAGACATGGCTAAGACAAAGAAGCTCAGTGAGGACCTTCAGCTCAGCATTGAGGCTGCTCACAAGTTAGGAAAGGGCTACAAGGACATATCTAACTATTTTCAAGTCCCAGTGGCTACAGTGCAAAGTATTATTAAAAAATACAAGATGTTCAGCACTGTGGGAAATCTCAGAGGACGTGGTCGGAAGCCAAAAGTGACACCTGTGCTGGCAAGGAGGATAATGAGAGAGGTAAAAAAGAATCCAAGGATCGCCACCAAGGCCATTCTGGTGAATCTGGGCTCTGCTGGTGGCAATGTCTGGGGGTTTGAGCCAATAGACCAGGGAACCTAATCAGTTAACGACACCATGTAAAAAGAGCAATACATGAGGTTTCTCAACTGCAACATCAGGCAGTCTGCATAGAAACTTGGCCTTGGAGTGGCCCAGGCCAGAGTCCTGACTTGAATCTAATGGAGAATTTGTGGAGGGAACTAATGATTAGGGTGATGGCAAGAAGACCCTCCAACCTAAAAGATTTGGAGCTCATTGCTAAAGATGAATTGGCTAAAATACCCGTGGAGACGTTTGAGCATTTGATTACTGTAATAGCCAACAAAGAAGAGTATGAATGAAGGAATGATATTTTCTTTTTCCTCAAAAATGCCTCTTGTACATCGTCGTATTATCTTTTGTGAGACACCTATGTCATTTCCTGTCAAAAAATAACTTGCTGGTTGAATAAAAGTAACTTTAAGTCAAAATAGGGGTATGATTAATTATGGGCTTGATAGTGAGTTCTATGCTGAGCGTTAGAAAAGTCATCATGAAACACTGCAAGTGAAGGCTATGTTCCACTATGCATGAAACAAACAATCCAAGTAGTTTGATTAACTCTGCAGAAACCTGCAACACATGGGGCTCTGGGAAAATTACATGGCCTTGTGAAAGAAAAAGTTGTATCTAGTTAAATCGCAACACTATATGACATTAACTAACAAGGCTCTGCATTGGCCAATCATTTGAACACAAGGGTGCATTCCTTGAAGATTAGTTTACAGTTTTGTAGTTCTGTCTGTAAGTATAACAAACCACAGAGCTAAGTTTTGGCAACTAATGAGCTTTTTAAACAATTTCTCTCTTCCACCAACTGGATTACCCAGATCATATTTTTGTCTTGCTGATAAATGAAACAGCAACCTTAGGCCTATGTGATGATTTAGAGTCTGTGTTAAATGCCATGTGTTTGAACATATGACACTTGTCTTATGTTGCTACTGATCTCTGTGGACATTTGTTTGGCTGACATGGATATGGTCAGCCACTCACCTTGATATAGTAGCAGTGTTTCTTTCCAGCAGCTGTTACGGCCCCAGCCGTTTTGTTTCTGTTTGCGCTATCTCTCTCTCTGCCTCTCGTCTCGGTGCACCCGTAGGCGAGTCTCCCCGATCGGCGGCTCTTCTTCTGATTGTGCTTGAACTGTGGCTTTTCAAATCGTGTTGTTGTCTAGCAAATGTATGACAACATTGTGTGTAGATAACTCATTAGCACACACATTTAGCTAACTACTATATCCATATTACTATATTATAAACTTGTGTGTATTAAGTTAGTCTTAAGTACCAATGAAAACTGTTCCCTTTGTTATCGTTAGTATTTACCACCTGTTTGTAGTTCACTGAAGATCCCTCCTTCTGTTTAAGTCTTTTGTTTCTTATAATGGTTTTGTTTAGGAGTTTGTGTAATTGATATGCATATTTGAATGCATATATATCCAATTTATACTACACTTAATAAGGCTCCACAGTACAAAACCATCTAATCTCAAAAAAGTATTTTTAATGGCATAACCATGACCCAGATAACTAAATCTTCACAAAAACCATCAGATATTTTGTGCAGAAGTTTTGCTGTTGATTATTATTATTGACTACACTAACAGGCACCTCTTGTAAAGTCTTTCTCTCACTGAAGTTTTAGTGTATTTGATAAGAGAATGTAAAAGTGACAGAAAGCGCCGGTTAGCGTCTGTCCTGCAAGTTATTTCAAGTTTAAAAAGATTGAGATGAATAAAATTGACAAAGTCAAAAAGTTCACACAAGTTGAAAAAAGGATAAGGATAAAAAGTTGATGAAAGTTGACAAAGTGGAAATGTCCACTTATCTGTTATCAAAATCCAACTTCTTTTTAACCTTTTCTTCAGGATTTCTCACTAAAAGTTATTACTTATTGTGAATGTTGACTAGGACGGTGGTGATCTGTGTGAAATAATTATTTATATCCAACTCACTTTTAACCTCATTTATTTTACAACAAGGCCCTTATTATGAAAATCAGACTATTATGAATGTTTAAACTCAGGGTGGAATCAGGTGTGTGTGTGTATGCAAATGTGCAAAATGATCATAAATTAGGTATAATAAAAAAACGACATTAATAGAAATGCTTAGTCATGGTTAGGAACATGTAGTGATTGAGATGAGTCTGTGTGTGTGTGTGTGTCTCTGTGTGTGTGTGTGTGTGTGTGTGTGTGTGTGTGTGTATCTCCGTGTCTCTGTCTGTGAATCTACAGTAAATAGAAATGCTGAGCTATGGTTAGGAACATGTAGTGATCGAGGCGTGTCTGTGTGTCTCTCTGTGTGTGTGTGTCTGTTCGTGTGTGTGTGTCTGGGTTTGTGAGTGTGTATATCTGTGTGTCTGTGTGTTATTGTGAATCTGTGTGTGTGTGTGTCTGTGCCTGTCTCTCTGTGTGTGTGTGTGTCTGTGTGTTGACAAAGAGTAATAGACAAAGATGAAAAAAGACAAAGTTTGTGTGTCTCTGTGTTTACGTGCGTTCTCCTTGTAAGTCGCTTTGGATAAAAGCGTCTGCCAAGTAAAGTAAAGTAAAGTAATTTATTTCTTGTTATTTCATCAGGTGGACATGTTCACTTTTTACTCAGTATTCTTGATTCATATGGAGAAATATTTGCTAAAGTCTGTTAAAATTCAGTTTTTTTCCTAGCGCAGGTCAATTAGTTTCAGAGGTTCATTGATATTTCTCATTTTCCTCATAAGTTTAATTTATTTAAAATTGAACTGGCACAAGTGGTGAAAAGGTTTGTCTGCAAAGATTTGTGCTTTACTAACCTGTGATCTCTCACTCAGATTTCCCACAAAGCATGTGCTACCACAAGATAAAATTGATGCTGTACATAGTTTTCCATCAATTAGAATAACATGTATCATTTGAAAAATGTGCCTACTAAACCATCTTCATGCAACTTCACTCTTTCCCTACTGCAGTCTCTTTGTGAAAAGATGTTAATAAACAATCTAATGGATTACAAGACACAGAAGCCCTGAGTGAGCTACGTTGCAACGGTAATGGTTACACAGACCCAGAGTGTTAGTAAACACGCAGCTGCAGGTAATTACTCTGGTTACAAACAAGAAAAATAGAGGGAGGGATACCTTTACAAAAACCTTTATAAAAGGAAAACGATAGTTCAGATTGGAAAATTTTCAACAATCAATTCAATTCAACTTTATATAGCGCAAGTTTACAACATAAATCACCTCAAGGCACTTTACAGTGCAAGGTTTAAGACCTTACACATTATATAAATATATAGAGAAAACCCAACAGTCCCACTTGAGCAAGCGCTCACAGCACGCAAACAATTTACCAAACTCCCTGATATCTTTTGATAAAGCAATTCTAAGAAATGAGGGTGTAGGAGCAGTTTACAAGTCCAGGTAATCTCTGACTTGGAGCAGACTTGGGAGAGAAAGTTTAACATGGAAGTCAATGAGCTGCTCAGACCATGAACTGCAGACAGTTGGCCATGCTATGCAAAAACCACAAGTCCTTTACAGGAAGCATATTTTTGAAAAGAAGACAAAATTTCCTACATTTCTATGTATAATTTGTTTATGAAAGGTGAAAGTTGACTGAAGAGGAGAAGAAGAGAAGCAAAAAATGAGGAAAAGAGGAAAGTTGATGAGAAGTAGAACGATGATTTCCATAGACAACTAGACCTAGCAATTTCAGAAGAAATCGCGTGGAGGAGCATGACTGTCGCCGAAAAGACGCCTGTCGGCGTCTATGCGGCCTTTAAGATGTGGCGGATAATTACAACAAAATAATATATTATG
>JAUMHJ010000057.1:0-12247 GCA_032361105.1 Microctenopoma lineatum
TGTAGATGTCTCTGGGGCAGCTGATGCTGTAGATGTCTCTGGGGCAGCTGATGCTGTAGATGTCTCTGGGGCAGCTGATGTTGTAGATGTCTCTGGGGCAGCTGATGCTGTAGATGTCTCTGGGGCAGCTGATGTTGTAGATGTCTCTGGGGCAGCTGATGCTGTAGATGTCTCTGGGGCAGCTGATGCTGTAGATGTCTCTGGGGCAGCTGATGCTGATGTGACAATTTCTCTGAACACCCTTTTTTTAACAGTACATTTAGTACACAAACCACGAGAGGTCGTTCCACCGATGAGGTTTCCAAATCTTTGCAAAAATGGACGATTGGTCCGGCTGGCAGCAGCTGCACAGAGACTTTCAGATATGCAGCTGTCAGCTGAAAAAGGTTTGGATCTTCTCATTGCTGCAAATGAAAGAAATTAAGTTAGAACCTTTTCATTAGTTTCTCCATCTAAAAACTCATATTTAAAATTCGAGTATAAGGCCTTTATGGTGCTACTGGTAAATTTGACAGAAACTAAATGTAACAACCAACTGAATTACTGAAACAGGTGCAGTTTATGTAACCTAATAGTTTAATAATAATAATAGTTTAATAACTAGTTTATTATTATAATAATAATATTTATATATAATATTTTTCTCTGTATCATAAGGACTCACCACATGGTTTAAAACAGCGCTTCTCTGCTCCCTCACACTGTAACCATGTTCTGCACTGAGAGGTGATGGAGTCACAGGAGAGACACTGCATGTTGGCATCTGACTGAGCAGCACTGACTGACATAGAAAATAATACAGTAAAGTAATATCTCATAAATTATTCGTTATCATACACACGCTCTATTCCCTCTGCACTCACCAGCTAGAGTTTCTGAGTTGCAGGTATCTGTGTCGCAGCATCGAGCGGATGCAACTGCACTTGAACCTCCAATGCTAGCAGAAAATGTCTGAGGGCCTGCGGCTGGACACAGGGACGATGACGCACAAGCCTTGTAGATTTGTGGGACTTCACTTCCAGATGATGTGGCTGCAGAGACGGAGTGCAGGTAAGGCAACGCTGACAGAACACACACATCATTCTGCAGTACATACATTTCACCCAGGACATGAAAAAAAGATTACCCAAAATGGAAGCTGTTATACACATCATCTCTGAGGAACAGTTTTGCGTCACTGTGGTTGAACAATTCTGCTCTGTGCAGGTGTGGCACTGAAGTGCTCCAGCTGCAGAATATTCAGTAAGAAATGATTTGACAATAAGAAACAGGTTTAATGACAGAGGATGTTTCTGGTAAAACGGTTTAAACCTTTTGTTACACATTGCACATCATGTGATTTTAATATGAATTATTTCATGTCTAGTTCATGATTCCACGCTCTCCTTTTTTCGTTGTACTGCTGTACTGTGCCAACAACATGTACATGTTATTTTCGTCACTGCCACAAAAAATACGAGGACGAGGCTTCAGCATTAACTCTCATTAATATGAAACTTAAGCCAGCAGCAGCAAAATCATTTAAATGGAATAATTCCACTTCACCCAACAGGATCAAAATGTAATAAATAGGTAGCTGCAAAAGCTACTAGTCAACCAGAAGAAACAAGTTAGGAAAGCCTCACTTGATGTGTCCATATCTAATATAATATTACGAAGCTTAAATGTAAATGATGAAAATCTAGTTGAACTGTAAGAAAGAGCAGTTACCTGTGATGCAGCATGTCCACGTGAGTGTCAGAGAAAATATCAACTTCATGATGATTCACAGGTGAGAGCTGAAGATGAGCGATCGTAGTATCAGCTACTGTGCAGTTGTTTTGTACACTTACGAATGAACGATTTAAACCTTTATATGGAAGATTCTGGGACTGTCCCCGCGCTGTGGGAGTCTGTTCTAAATGGGGAAAATGAAACCAACAAGCTATATGTGGCATACTATCGTTTATTTTCCTCAGTGCTTTATGCAGCCGATGCGTGATGTCTAATGTAAAGCAGGTCCATTTTAATAACCACACGTTTGATTACTGACAAAAGGCTCTTTCTAAGACAAGCTCTAATCTCTCCCTTGATTTTTTTTCCCACCATCATCAGTGGTGTCTGGTGTCCCTTTGTTTTCATGTTGTGTTTTGTTCTGGTTCTCTGTCCCATTCCCTCAGACTAGATAGATCCATAGATGGATACTTTATTCGTCCCCTCCAGCTGCAGCATACAGATGAAATAAAAAGATTTAATGTATTGATATAATCAATAACAATACTTTATTTCACTTGGGATCAATCATTTAGAAATTGTTGTGTGGACAGCTGCTAGACCTGTGTCTGCGCTACTTTGGGGTATCGGTGTCTTGTCCAAGGACACCACGACATGTAGCTTTGTGAAGATGGAGGTTCAAACCGCTCGACCTTGGGTTTGAAGACCCACTGAGATGTCATGAATTTGCTCCGCCTTGGGTTTGAAGACTGCTCTACTTACTGAGATGTCATGAACTCGCTTGGGTGGACGAAACTCAAAAACTCACTACAATAAGAACAAAACTCAAATGTAGCTACGAGCATAAACTAATCTAATTAAATCACCAGACAATGACAAAACCTAAATACACACTACAGCAAGGGCAAACAGGGAATAGAGGAGAAGAGGGACAGGAGAAGACAAATTCCACAAACCAGACAAGTGACCAAACCAGACCAACCTAGAGTGGAGACAATGACGTAGCAGAGTGCAGCAGGAACGAGTAACATGAAAACCAAGCAGACCAGAATAACACAGCTCACAAACCCAGAGAAAACAGATCCCTCGGCCTGGGAAACTGGGAGGGGGGAGAACATAAAGGGAGAGGAAGTGAACAGATAATTGGGGACAGCTGAGTGAGTATGAGAGCACAGAGCAATCAAGGGAGTGGAGACAGGTGAAGACAGAGACAGAGGGTGAGGGTGTGGTCGGGAGAGCACAGGGAAGGACAGAGGGAGAGAGAAAGAAACACCACACGCACAAACCAGACAGACCAGAGACCGAACCATGACAGTTGGAGCAGTTCCCACTGTTGTTGTTGTTGATCAGGAGTCCAGATGAAGTTTTACCAATGATGCCTGGATGTGTATCTCACTGTAAAATACTAAATAATACCTGGAATGGAAGCTGTTAAACACATCTCATCAGAGAAACACGTGGACGGTTCTAAACACTGAAGTGCTGAGTTTCACTGTGCATCACAACTCACATAGTTATTTAGGAAAACGGGGTTATGGTTATTGCACCCTCGTCTCTGCCCTGTTTGCACGAGGTGAGGTTCTAAGTATTCCTGAAGGTTCCAGCTCATTTGTACTCTAAGGTTTCCAGGTTAGTTGATGCTATCTTCTTCACAGATACTGTAAGAATTAGTCGAGTCGCCTGTGCTGAAGAGCGAGCACACTGTGCCTGTTTATGGACACAGCATGCTCTGTCTGACACCTGTGGTGCCTCATTGAGCAGCTTTTATACTGTATATAATGTATAAAAACGTGTTAAATAAACAAAGACATTTTTATTGCATTTTTACTGAATGATTGCACATTAAAAATCTTTTTATGTTTTACAAACCACAATCAGATTTTGTTTCTAATTCTACAAAACAAAGTTCAGATTTCGTGTCCAGATACTGAATGATGTCTGCCGTACACTGGAAAACACTTTTCACTGTTCAGTTTATTTCTGTAGCGCTAAATCACAACAAATCTCAGGACACTTTACTCAGAGAATATTTTTATAGAAAAATAAACAAAACACAGCAAAACAAATCTAAAAGATCCTAATTTACATGGATTCATATGTAAGTACAGTACAAATACATAACCAGACGAGTGGGAGTCTGCGGCATCAATGAAATAATAAAACTGATAAGGAAAGAACTTAATTGGTGATAAAGCATAAGCACATGTAAATAAAATTGTAAATCCTGTTTAGTGGCTGTTTGAATAAATAAGCGTTAGGGTAATTGGTTTTTACAGCCTTTGTGTTAAACTGAGTAGTACAATAAGGTCAAAAGTACTAATATGGACTAATAAGTGTAACTAAAATACATTTTTGCCATCATGCAGTAATAGCTTCCTCCAGCAGAGGGTGCTGTCAGATCAAGACTGTGAGTGACTCAAACGCTTTAGGTTTAAATTACAGCAACGTTACCAGATGACTTCGGGCCCACTTTAAATATTAAGCTCATTCACACTGTGTTTTGTTATTTGTTGTTAATAAAGTATTTATTATTATTATTATTATTACATCAGTGGTTTCCAAACTCAACAGAGCCGTGCTCCTCTCATCTTAAATCTAAACACAAGTATTTTATTCACCACATTGAAGGTAAATAAGATCCGGACGTGCCGGTGCTCTGACTGTCACCACGGCGAGACGAGATCTGCTTCTTGTTCTGTCCCAAAGCTCCAACTTACTCATTGTGTCTGTCCCTCTGTTCAAAAAGCCGGTCAGTGTTTCCACTGGGGTCCTGGCCTCGTTGCTGACCTTTAGTCCGCTCTGTGATAAGGTCGTGCAGGGTTCAGATGTGGCTCCTCCCTCCGCATGTATATGGATGTAGCTCCATCCAGGAATGTAAACTGAGTTGTCCCACGCTAACGAGGAAGAGCTTCTTGATCATCACGTTCATACTGATACATCGGTTCAGTTTCCTGGAGGTGCTGTTATGTGTAGTGATGGGAATAGTTTGAGCGTGGGAGGGATCTTTGCACTATTGTTCATTCACTGCATATGAAATAAAACTCAACACATCAGGTGAAAACTCTTCCTTGTATTTGCTTTACAATCATGCAAAGGAAAAGCACGACGCCTCATAGTTGAAACTCATGGGTTTTATTTCGTTTTTTTTGTTCTTCAAAGACACTGTCGATGACTAGTTGGGGGAAAAAACAGACCAGGAAATGGTGAAAAGCATTTTAAAGCTGAGCTCTTCCTTGTATGAAGCCTGTTTGTCATGTCATGGCACATTTTAGTTCTCCACTGTGTTTGCATGTTTACAGCTAAATGTAACAGCAAAAAAAGTTCTTCTATCAGAAATGAATGACCTGTAAAGAGTGTGCTCTAACTTATATTACTAATATTCATAAATCATCATATGTAGCTACTGTTGTTGTAAAATGTACAAACGTTTAGCTTGAACTTTTATTTATGCAAAAAAATTACCTAAAGGATTTTAGTGTTTTCTGAAGTGAATTTAAAGTTAAGAAAGAAAACATTTGGACACAGTGAAAAGAAATGAAGTTTTTATTTTCTAGATGATTCTGAATATTGTAGATTTACCCGCAGGCACAGACAGAGGATCAGGTGACTCTGAACCATCTCTCAGTTATGCTGCTATAGATTAGTCTGCCGGGGGACTCACTGAGCTCCTCGGTTTTTCCTGTCCGCCGCCGGGTTTTCTACATTTGTCTCTATATAATAATGTGTGAGGTCTGTAATGATGAGATGTTGTTAAAGTGGCTGTAGTTACATCACAGGTGGTATCACCTAGAAGAATCGGGAGTTAGCTGAACCTGAAGGAATAAATACAGAGAGACAATAAAAGAATGTCAATGCAAACTAAATGAGTCATTCATGGTTAGTAAAAAGACGAACAGAACTAGGTCTTCGACCTTAAACACTGTAAAGAGCCTTGAGACGAGTGATGTTGTGAATTGGCGCTATGTAAATAAAGCTGAATTGAATTGAATAAATGCTGATTGTTCAGAGAAAAGCTGATTAAAACACTGTTAAAACCTTCAGATCACTAAACTAACATCTTTCATGCAGTTAGTGTCACGGTCTCACCTGGACATGCTTCATTTCGAAACCCCCGCCTACTTCCTGTTGCCCCCTACCCTCAGCTCCACCGGCTTCACTCAACAGAAGTGTGGTCCTCTCACTCTCACGCCACAGTGTTTGCTTCCAGTGTGCAGTTTGTTTGATTTGTCACAGGAACATGATCTCGCTCAGGAGCCGTATCTGTCTCGTCTCAGGTCAGTGCTCAAACTCATCACGGCTCTATTTAAACAGCACATTTCATACAAAGAGGCGATTCGGTGTTAAACATAGAACAGGATGCTTCCTCAGCGCCTTACTGGGTGTAAATATCACCAGGAGATCTGACATGTACTGGATTTATACACCAGTGGTGTAAAGAAACTTGAGTAATAATAATAATAATAATTCCTACGTTGTTGGTTGAAGTTCTTTGCGGACAGGCTGCTCCTGAGGCTGACGCGTGGCTGCCTGGACTCTACCCAGTCAGCTATCATGCCGCCCCAGTGCGTTTATTCAACATCCTACATCCACTGTCTACATGGTCTTTACTTCACTATTTTATTTCACTGCATTTCAGAAGAACATTAACATTTAATATCTGCCTCTGTGTGTTAGCAGCAGATTATAAGTTATTTCATGTTTTATTTAAGTCCCTCAGGTGAAAATCAAACCTGTCAGCAGATGGTTTGATGCTCCAAACAGTCACCCATTCACACACACGAGGGCAGACATGACAAACCAGGGGTTCAGTTTCTTGCCCATGGACACTTCAACGGGAGGAGCTGGGAATCGAACCTCTGCTCTTGCGACTGTTCTACCTCCTGATCCACAGTTATCTCTGAGTTCTACAGGCTTTTAGTTTCGTTTCTTTATTCTGAGTGCCACTGGGAATTTCAGGACGCGGGTGGATGCCGATTTAAGCTGCGTGCAATTTTCCTGTGAATGAAGTTCATGTCAAGTCAGTGAAGTAAAGCAAACAGGGCGCACCTGACCACAAACATCTCTGACACCATGTGTTCACTCTGTCATTATTTGTATTGGGCTTGGATATTTCTGAAATAGGCAAACAGATGATTGCAGATTCAATGTGGTGGTAGCAGAATTAATTTCGTAACACTTTTGTCTTGACTAGACCGACACACTTTATATTTGTGTTTCAGAAGAAAATGCACATTTTACAGTCATTCTACAGCAAGATGTATTCCTGCAGGAGCGTATTTCAATTACAGCAAAGCATCATAATGTCCAGATGCCAAAAGTCTCATCTTTGCCCTCACTTGAGATCTTCAGACAGTTGCTTTGCATATGTGTTTTTGTTTTTGTCCTGACCTGCAGTGTGAGTTTTGGGCATTTTTAAAGTGTGTTAGATTAGATTCAACTTTATTTTATTTACACAAGTACAAGTACAGTTTAGGCCTAACCAGAAGTGTGAGAAGCAGCAAGTGCAGGATAAAGGTCAAAGTTATGAGTTATGATTAATAGGTTATGAGTATACATAGTGTGATATGTACAAGAAGAAACATTTACAGTTGGATATGGTGATAATATTTGCAGATGGATGTACAGTGGTATGAAAATAATATACAGTTTGTATTACCTATAATCAGAAATCAACTATAATTAGAAAGTAGAAGTAGATAAACATTTTTACAGATTGCTACAGTGATCCTAAATATGTGTGTGTGGGGGGGGGGTTGCTTCCTCTGGATGTCCTCGATGGATGGAAGTGGAGTCCCTGTGATGGGCTGGTTGGTTTTCACCACTCACACCACACTGTCACACAGCTGGTGAGGATGCTCTCTGTTTCTCTCAAGTCAAGTCAGGTAAGTAAAGCAAACAGGACACACCTGACCACAAAGTTTCTGACGCCATGTGTTCACTCTGTCACTATTCAGTTTCTGGGTGTAGTTTCTTTTTATGTTGCCTCTGGTGAAATACAATAACAAAACAACCCGATGGTTAGTCGTGATGAACAGGTGACGAATGCGTCACACATTTACACTGGGGTGCGTTAGTTTGGGAAACCTTGTCAGTGTTTTCCTGTAATAATCGTTGGTTGTCACGATTTCAGTTAAGTATATCACATAGGAGACACACACAGTGATATTATAAGTGAAACCCCTGACCTCCACACACAGGTGAATCCTATTATGAGAAAAAGTATTTAAGGGGGGGCAGTAAGCGTCACATCTCTTTGAATATTCTATGAAGAGCAGTAACATGGCGTCTTAAAACAACTCTCACATGACTTGAAAACAAAGAGTGTTCACCATCCTGTGAACGATAGGGGTATTTGGTCAGTCGTGGCTTATTCAGAATTAATCCCCATGGACTCTCTGACATGATGGGCATCAGCTGTAGTGACGCAGTGGTCCTGATGTTGTGTGCCATGCTTCACTAATATAAGTGTAGCTGTTATCAGGCAAGAGCATTTTCCTGGACAGAAACAACCCGTTGTCATAGCAGCACTGCAGTAGGTGATTAGAGAGCTGCCATCAGAAACATCTGCATTCATGTCACCCCAATGCAGACACAGGTGGAAGCACTATCCTGGATGGAGGACATGACATAGGCCAGCCTGTCATTTCAGGCAGGATGATGAGATGTTTCTCATTACACCTGAGTTCCATACTTATAGCCCAGTCAACATTCAGCCCGACCACCCTAACCACAGCAGCACCACCAGGTATGCTACTATTCTGGAGCTCAGGTCAGTGGTAGATTCACCTGCTCCGTGAAAGTCTGTTTGGCTAAAGATGTCTCTTGAGCACACAGGATGTCCTACGAGTTTATTCACAACTAAAGGGCGAACCACTTTCATTCTAGATATTTCAAAATTAGAAATTTGTATCATGTCAAATGAAAGATGAAAATTTTTAAGATATATTTTCACAAAGTAGGAAACAATGTAAAATACAGTCTGACTTTACTGTGGATGTCTTTGTTTTGTGCACTGTACTGCAGCGTTCAGTAAAGAAGGATGTGGTGGGGAGTGGCACCAGAATGACTTCAGAAGAGTCTGAATGGATGTGCTGTACAAAAAGAAACACACCCAGACTCTGATGTTTACACATCTTTAGATAAAATATTCAGCAGCCGTAGACTTCAGCAGAACTGACGAGGTCCAGATAAACTAGTGCACTGTGCATCCTGCACCCGCTGATCATGATGAAACTGAGCCTCTCTCTGACTCTGACCTGGACACTCTTCAGCACAGGTAACACTGCTGTATATTTAGAAAATCACACTATTTACCTGTGGACAAAAGATTTATGTTAAATGATAATTAAATATATAATAATAGTTCATTTAGAAACGAAGCTTTGAGACTGGTGACCTGTGATGTGATCTTCATCCACTGGATAGTTTTCTCCTCATTGCAGCTGCAGCACTTCAGTGTCAAACCTGCATGAACCAGACATGTTCAAACACCACCTGCTCTACTGAGACGATGTGCATAACAGCTTCCACTCTGTTGTCTTCAGGTGCTCGTTTACGTTTCAGTGAATTACCTACTGTCTGCATGTGACCAGGTAACAACGTGTGACTTATCTGTTTTCTCTTTATCTGGAACCACAGGACAGCATGTTTTCAAAGCATGTGCACCGCCCTCCCTTTGTCCAGCCCCAGGTTCCCAGAACTTTTCCATAAACCTTGGAAATTTAAGTATTGCTGCAGCAGTTCAGTGCTGCAACACGGATAACTGTAATTCTGAAACTCTCAAATGTAAGTACAGATAGATAGCTGCCTAAATAATTCTGGCCTCCTGCCCTGTTTTTCCATGTTCTATGTGAAAGCTGTGACACTTTACTTTTCAGTCCCTGTTCCTCAGCCAGCAAATGACCTCAAGTGTCATGCTTGTGACCCCATCACCTCTCAGTGCAGTGACACATTACAATGCAATGGAACAGAGGACCACTGCTTTCAAGCAAGTGGTGAGTGTTTATATTTATTTCAACAAAGATTGTTTCTTAATATGTTTTACTACCTCAAAGTATTTCAAATCAATCCCTAATGGTGAAACCTGAAAAAAAGATAGGCATACAGAATAAACAAGAAGTATATATGAATAGAGTGGAAAAATCTAAACTAGCTAACAAAGAAACATATCATAATAATGTTGAATATGCTCTGCCCTACAGGCAGATGAATATCTTTACCTGGTAATAGAAAATACTTTTTAGCCACAATGACTTTGCAGAGAAAATATTTTCAACTGCAGTTTTTAGAGAACACTTTCTAGACATAGGCTGTGTGTATAGAGCAGGCGTGGGTATACCCAATTCTCCAGTGTCGCTGTATAGAAAGCCAGCGGTTTCTATTACCAAGATCAGGTTTATTCATCTATTCATCTTCTTCATCTATTAGAAGCTGTTGGAGCTGGAAAACAAGCAGGACAGTGGCACTGAAGAACTGTAATTAGCAATCTGTTGGAAAGAGTCTGTATAGTAAAACTGATCTTTTTTTCCTATACAGTGAAAAATGGGTCTTCAGCCTTGGGTTGTGTTTCTGCAAACCTGTGTGCAGGTAACACCACACTTGAAGCTCTACCTTTCATGAAAGATCTTGGTATCATCATCATCAGTACACCATTGTGTTGTGCCACCAGCTTGTGTAATGCAAATCAATCAACGAGCTCTGTCCCGACAACAAACCCAACAAACTCTGTCCCGACAGCAAACTCAACAAACTCTGTCCCTACATCAAACTCAACAAAATCTTTCCCATCATCAAACTCAACCAGCTCTGTCCCGACAGCAAACTCAACATCCTCTGTCCCAACAGCAAACTCAACAAACTCTGTCCCTACATCAAACTCAACCAGCTCTGTCCCGACAGCAAACTCAACATCCTCTGTCCGGACAGCAAACTCAACAATTTCTGTCCCGACAGCAAACTCATCTACAAAAACCTCGGCCCTGACAAAACCTCAAAGTAACGCCTGCTACTTCACAATGGACGCGACTCTCCTGCTGCTTGGAGTCCTTCTTTGTTTTCTTTTTGCAAACTGATAAAAAGATGAAGGACTGATGAAGGTTTACATCTGTCCTGCTCAGCATCTGCAATTAGTGGAGGATGACAGGGATTAGAAAAAGAAAAAAGAAAATCCAAATCCAACTTTTAGTAAAAGTGGGATGAAGATTTGACTTAAAAATATGGCAATGTAAACTACAGACAGAAATGAACATATACCAGAGACATGATGAGGTCCTTATAAATGATACATCTATTTCTCACAGAAGTTAAGAAGTTAAGGAGTAACTTATAATAATAATAATACATTTTATTTGTGGGCGCCTTTCTACAACCCAAGGACACCCCTTACAGAGCATAAAATGTGATAAACAATCGTAAAAAACATACACACATGTATATATTATTTAAAAAAAACATAATAAACAGAACAATTAAAAGTATTAATGTGGAGATATAAAGCTGGGTGTTATCTGCATAACAATGGAAATGTATATTATAGTTGCGGAATATGTGTTCGAGAGGGAGCATGTAGGTATTGAACAGAAGGGGCCCCAGGACTGAGCCCTGAGGCACACCAGTAGTGATGGGAAAAGAACTTGAAGTGTGAGATTTTAGTTGAATGAACTGAGTACAACCAGAGACATTGTAGTAATGATGGGCACCAGTCTGGCTTTGACTAGAGCAGTGGGGGGAGGGTCGAGCTGGCAAGTGGATTACATGTGTGAAGCTCTGAACCAGCTAGTGCCAAAATATAAAAGTGGTTGTATTTAACATGCAGATCATAAACATTTTACAGGTTGTTTATGGCTGTGTCTTACAGTATGCAAAGTACAAGTTTGCGCCATATATATGCTGTATGCTGTAAAATATCTGGTGTTATAAAGGGATATCTCCAAGTGATTGGTTCAGCTAGCAGCTAGCGCCGGATTTATTCTTCTTTACTGTTCCCATTATTGGTACATGTATGCATGTGCTTTAAAAAAATATATGTTGCATTTGTTTCTTTTAGATGAAATGTTTCATTCAATGTTTTTTTGTTTGTTTGTTTTGCTTGTTCAACCTCAATAAACTGTCCCAACATCAACCTCAACTAACTCTGTAAAAAGTTCAGTAAATCAAATGACACGAACCCAAAGCCAGTACTGATCCCACCCTCCACTGAGAGTCCCATGGTTTGTCTGTGTATTTAGGCCGAGTGAGCAATGGACTAATATCATCGTAATAATCATAATAAAACAGAGTTATTGTGCAATAAAATATTTGTTGTTCTTGTTAATTAATGCATTAAACAAACATTAATTCAATTAAATTAACTTTATTTATATAGTGCCAATTCACAATATAAGTCATCTCAAGGCTCTTTACAGTGTTTAAGGTTTAAGACCTTACACACACATATACAGGTCCTTCTCAAAAAATTAGCATATTGTGATAAAGTTCATTATTTTCTGTAAATTAATGATTAACATTAGACTGTCATATATTTTAGATTCATTAC
>JAUMHJ010000059.1:0-12245 GCA_032361105.1 Microctenopoma lineatum
CAAATCAAGGTGAGTGTTAACAGGTGAACGTGATCGGGAGCCGGGAGTGATCAGGAGGAAGTGACAACAGCTGTGGACAATGAGGGGAGCAAGCGTGAATCAGTGGGTGTGTGAAAGCGGACCGGGATGTACCAAGTGAGTGACAGAGCAGGGGGTGTGACGGGAAAACAGAGCCAGAGACCGGGGACGTGACTGACAAAAAACAGAATAAACTACAAACACACTGGGAGGCGGGGCAGACCGGGGCGAACCGTGACAGGCGTATGTCGTCCAGTTTATTGTCAACGGCGCGGACATTAACCAGTAAGATGGATGGGAGCGCCGGTCTGTTCGGCCTGGCCGCTAGCCTTGTCCGGATACGTGCGCGCTTCCCCCGCTTCTGTTTCCTTTCACACCGCTTGCGTCGCCTTCTCACCTGGCGGGAGGCCGGACTGGCGGCCAGTGGTGTGGTAGGCAAGCGGAGTAGTCCCAGGCTGCAGAGTAGAGTAGTATCCAGGGTCTGAGTATCCGAAGAATCTGTTGATATTCCAGAATATTTGCTGACGATATCCAATAAGGACTGACGACTGTACTTCTTTGCTGATAATTGAGTACAGAGACGCGAACACGTAGACGTAGATGAACAAATACAAACACTTTTAAACACCGTGTCGGGAGAGAGAGGGGCCGCTGCGTCCGTACGTGCCGCCATCATTATCAGATTACTCTGATAATGAGGCAGAGGAATCTGAGAACATTTGACACAGAGAACAGGTCATAGTGGGAGAAGAAGGAGAGGAAGACAGGGAAGCCATAACTCGCATAAAGAGTGGGTACTAGCTAGTGGTCACTATCAAAATTAGCAGAAGTTGTAGAAATTAAGTTGTGAGTACAAGAGTGTAATTTAGCTGTAGCAACAAACACTGACTGCAAAAGTCAGATAATAAGCGCAGAGGGTAATTCAAGCAGCAAACAATGTGTTACAGATCAATCAGTGTCGACAACCGGACGTGACGCACGCCTCCTGTGAGTCGGTCCTCAAGAGAGGTGAACTGACAGACATGTATGCAGACTGCTGTGCAGACAGACAGGTGTACTCACTGGGGACCACTATCAGGTTCATAGATGTGGATTTTAACTCTCTACCGTCCTTCCAACCTGAGCAGAAGTACAATCCGTTGAATGTCCTCTGCAGGTTTCGGATCAGGGCTCCTCTTCTGTAGTCAAAGGTCACATTCATGCCTGGAGGCAGGCTCCAATCCAGTTCCCTAATGCTAGCCTCTGATTGGAAGGTGATGTTTTTGACTGATGGGTCAGTCACAAGACAGCTGAACAGGAAGTCTTCGCCTTCCTTGATTGGAGGGAATTTGCGAGGAATGACGAACACACTAAGGGGGTTGGATGTGTCTGAGAGAGGGGAGATATGTAATAATAGCAGTTTATGTTTATGTAATCTGATTAGTGTCAAGGTTTAAACATTGCTGGTGCCAGTTAGTTAATAATATTTGGTCTTACCTTTAACATACAGATGGATCCATGTGTGTAGATGTCCCAGGCTCTTATTGGTGTAAGTGCAGCGGTACGTCCCAGTGTGCCTGGGGTGTGATTTCATCACCGTGATCGGGTTCAGCAGTTCCTCCTGGATCATCAGACGTAGCGATGTGGTGGACCAGTGGACTGAAAGGTTACCATGGCAACTGAGGGAAAAAGAGGATCCAGCTGTCAGAACCATCTCCGTTTGGTTTGGGTGGAAGGTAGAGTTCAGATGGATCCATGTGGGACCCAAATCACCTAAACAAGAAATAGAAAATGCAGTTATGTACTTTATGTTGTGTTTAAGCACCCAAGTAATGGACTGTTTCAACTTCTGCGATCAGGCAGAAGGTTCCACACCATCATGGACAAAACAGAGGAACTCAAGAGGAGCTTTTATCCTCAGGCCACCTGAGTCCTTAACCGGAACATGCCCACATAACATCACCAACAAAGGACTGTGCACAGCACCTCATCATTCACTTTACTCATCATTGTATTGTCTTTACATGCTGCTGTTCTACATCATTGTTATGTTATGTTACATGTCATATGTTGCATTATCATGATACAATGCGACATAACATAAGATTACATTTTGAGCATACACTTTATGCTAAACTTTTACTTATAATAATACGTCTTGATTAGAGAATCAGTTATTTTTGATGTTTGATTAACACCCAAGGTTGTATTATCCATGACATGTTGTTAACATTATGTCTTCTCTCTCTCCTAGTTGTGTTCTCTCTCTTTCACTCTGTCTCTGTATCTCTCTGTGTCTCTCTCTCTCTCTCTCAGGTATCCTCGACCTTGGAGCTGTGGTTGCTGGTCCACCTGACCTGTGATCTCTGTTACCTGCTGTTCTTTTCTCTCTTCTCTGTCCACTAACCCCAACCGGTCGAGGCAGATGGCCGCCCACCCTAAGTCTGGTTCTGCTGGAGGTTTCTTCCTCTTAAAGGGAGTTTTTCCTCTCCACTGTCGCCTCAGCGCTTGCTCAAGTGAGACTGTTGGGGTTTCTTTATATATTTATATAATGTGTAAGGTCTTAAAGCTCACTCTGTAAAGTGCCTTGAGATGTTGTGAATTGGCGCTATATAAACAAAGTTGAATTGAAATGAATACAATTAAAGGTTCCAGAGTCAACCAGTTTCGCATGCACACCTTGCTATCAGTTCAATATAAGTTTGAACTGTAATGAACCTTGAACCATACAGGTGTCATATGTAAATATTTAATTGTTTGAGGAGAACAACAAGTGAACTAACTCAAGAAAGGTTTATGCAAAAATAACCCATGTCATGTGAACTAAACCTGTACAGGAAGACGAAACCAAAGTATTACTGAGCAGTATATAGTGATACACAGTAATGGAATAATACACTGTGTAATACACAGACACACTGAGACCAGGTGGATGATGCAACATGACTTTATTAAAAATCAGAAGGAAAAAAGCTGCAGATATAAACACAAATTACACTAAAGCATAACAAACATGGTGTTAGTTTCTAAAACATTTTCTGATTCTCAATTAAAAAAATTATCAATGTTTAAATCTTTTAGCAAACTGATCCAGGAAATCAACTTCACAGATTCATTGACTAACAGCAGGTATGTTATTGTGGAACTAGTTAATAACTCATGGTTTCACTAACTGGTAATGAGTCTAAATTATTGGCTGAGTAAGAGAAGATAAACTAATGATTGGCTGGTCGAGAACATATTTCACTGTCACAAAAAAAATTATTATGTCATTGGCTGGGAGCAGTAGGTTTCTTGACAAGTTCCTGCAGGTTGGTGGCAATGCGGGAGGTCTGCAGCAGTAAGGCCTGGTGGTTTTCCACCAACAGACTCTGGTGACGAGCCACATTCTGCAGATCCTTTATTTGCTGGGAACCCTGAGGACACAGATGAAATGAGTTAATCTGCATTGTGTTATCAGTAAACAATGAGATAATCAACTCATGTTTATTCAGAAGACGTTTTGGCTCAGATCAGATCGAACCAGTACCAGTCTGGACTGGATATTAAATACAAAATATAACTAGGATAAAGTAAAAATATATATATCTATATATATATATATATATACTAAATCCTAACTAAACTAAATTCATAAACTAAACTAAACTTCAGACAAACTAAGCTAAACTAATCTAATCTAATTTGAACTAAACTAAAAACTAAACTACTTAGCTTCAGACAAACTTATACTAATCTTAATTAAATAAACTAAAAACTAAACTAAACACACTGTTGAACAGGACCCACCTGAGTTTGCAGCATGCCAAGTAGTTGAACTACCTCGGCCTGGCTGTGGGAGACTTCCTTCTGGACCAGGACCAGCTGTGTCAGCAGATTCAGGATTTTCTCCCTCCACAGCGTGTCCTGATTTTGATCCTGCACAAGGTCCAGCAGTCTTGGTTCAGAGCTTGAACTGCCAGGGTGGACGTCTGAGTGGTCGGGAGACCGGGCAGCGCCCATCGTCATGGCAGCTGGTGGATTGGCATGGTGATCACCTGCAGTGAAGACGACTGAAGTCAAAACTTCAGTTTTACACGTACAGGGTTGGTGTTCCTGTGATTTTCAGAGTAAAAGCTCTGATATATTAAAAACTATGAGGTGCAGTTCGATGCACAAACTGCACCTTATTGTTCATACATAAGGTGCAGTTCCAGTGTAGTTTGTTTATAGCGTAATCAGCATGCAGTAGTTAATCAGAGGTTTGCTCCATGGTACAATTCACAAATGTAGCTTAAAGCAGACGTCCCGAAAGTCGAAGGTACTTCACAAATTCGGAAGAATCTTGCTTAGCCTGGAAAGATAGTTTACTAACGTATAAAAAATCCACGTCATTCTTTATTAATTAAGGCAAATAACAACAGGTTCTTTGACCATGACAAGAGTCATTGTTCTGTTGAAGCTACAATTGAACCCTCATCTCACAGCAGTGATGACTTCATTAATTTCTTTTTAAATAAAATAAAATTATAGGTATTAGAGAAAAAAATTATCAAACAATTGACATGGATGTCCAACAGCTCTACGATTGTTTACTTTACTTTCCTTTGCTTGGCAGACGCTTTTATCCAAAGCGTCTTACAAGGAGCTAGCGCTGGGTGTCTGGCTCAGAGACACACCTGGTAGGGGATGGATTAGGAGTCAGACGGGGTTCGAACCCACAACCTTCTACATCCCAGTCTGACGCTTAACCCATTGAGCTACCAGGGCGCAGTAACTATTTAAACCGTCAACATGTCTCTTACACCCCAGCAAGTCTATATTAGACCAGATAAATCTGTCTTTAGTAACTAGCTTTTAATGTACCTGTAGTAAAGCCTCTACTCAAAAAGCATTTTAGCCAAATATAGACCAATATCCAATCTGCCATTTAGCTCTTTAATCCTTGAAACTGGTAGTTTTGAATCAGCTCCGTGACCAGTAATTAGTCAGTATTTAGAGTAAATCATAGAAACAGCACTTGTTAAAGTCACTAATGATCTTCTCTTAGCTTTAGACAGGAGGTTTGTCTCTCTGTACTAGATCTTAGATCTTATTGCTGTAACTTTCTACCACTTCAGCTATCAAGCTCCTCTCCTGTGGAACCAGCTCCCAGTTACAGTTCTGGAGGCAGACACCCTCTCTACCTTTAAGATTAGACTGAAAACTTTCCTTTTTGATAAAGCTTATAGTTAGAGATGGATTAGGCGACTGAACCATCTCTTAGTTAAGCTGTTATACATTTAGTCTGCTGGGGGATTTTCCTGACACACTGAGCTCCTTTATGTGCAGCAGGAGGCCTCACACCTCCTGCGTGAGGTATATAACCGTCACAGAGACGTGAGCCCAGTGATATAGTTTGATCGGAACCCGACACCGATCCGCGTAGAGCTGGAGAGACAGTCTCGAACGATATAGAACAGAAGATATTCGAATCAGACTGAATCAGAAGTTTAAAACATATGGGTCTGGAAGTCAAGTCAAGTCAAGTCAGTTTTATTTATAAAGCACATTTAAAAAACAACACACGTTGACCAAAGTGCTGCACATAAATTCATGGAAACACATGGAAATTCTGCAGAATATTTGTGAATAGTTTTGAATCAGTTGTTTTGGATTAAGAAAGGTGTAAATGATGAGGGACTGTACACAGATTTTACATTAAATCATCCACAAAGTGACTTTGTGCAGACAAACGGACTGATTGATTGATCAATAACCTCACACAGGTGAAGAGATTTGTTTATGTGACAGTTGAAGGTTCGTGTCAGAGTTTCACCATCAGAGCGTTTCTGTTCTGACACAAAACAAGAAGTGAAACCAGTGTGTCTGTGTGGTCAGCAGTTGTGCAGCATCCATCTGCATCTGTTGGACAGAGTTCATCCTGTTTAGATTCAGAAACAGGTCCCTGGGTGTAGACTTATACAGTGGATCGAGAACCACAGACTCAAACTGACTCTTTTAGTTTCTGTGTCGAACCTATTCATTTATTTATATTTATTTTTCTAATCAAAAAATATCTGTATAATATAAAGCATGTAACCCTCCTGTATCAGCTCTGGTCTGATACTTTATTTTTCCTTTGGGGAATTTTTTGCGGCTTGTCCTCCGGGGCAATAGTTACTGTATTAGAGTCTTGTCCAAGCATACATGGACATATAGCTGGGTCAGGGAAGCGAACCACTCACCCTTGGGTTTGTGACAAGTCCTCTACACGCTATTATGCCATCATTGCCACTATGTCTTCATCAACTCAGGGCTCAGGGCCTGTTTATCAGCCTTGCTCATCATCTAACAGGGATTTTAGTCCTTCCAACAGACACGCTTTAGGGATGTGATTTGGTTTCCTTTATGATTTGTCTGCTTTAGGTTCTTCCACAGTGTTTCTATGGGATTAACATCAGACCTTTGAATCAGCCAGTCCACAGTGACACTTTACTTTACTTGGCAGACGCTTCTATCCAGAGCGACTTACAAGGAGAAGACACCAGCAGTTAGCATTCAGATTCTCGTAAACGCGGAGATACTACAACAAAGAACCCTGATAAGGCCTAACTCATGGAACATGCTTAGAAATTGTTTAGTACTAGACAACGTAGTGAGTGTGTGTGCATGTGGTAGACCCACTTGAAGTATTTCTTGAACAAGTGAGTTTTTAAATGTTTTTTTAAGGTGGTGATACTGTCAGCCAGTCGAATGGGGCAGAGCAAGTTGATCCACATATATCACATTTCTTCAGAATTATCTGTTCTTTGCTAGAACCACTTGTGCTACTCTTACCTTCTGACAGCGGACTACTCTCTACTCGTCTTTTTAGTCAGTGCTGCATTTGACACTATTGATCACAACATTAAAATACACAGACGGGAGCATGTCATTAGGAAAGGAACAGCAGGTTAGTTTAAATCTCATCTATAAGAAATACCCCAATTTCTTCAGTCTCCACAGGGCTCTGTTCTTGGACCAATTTTCTTTTCATTATATGAAACCAGATGAAACCAATCTCTAGGAAAACTTCACGCTCGTTTAAAAGACATAAAGGCCTGGATGTCCTGTAATTTTCTACTCCTTCACTCAGACAAAACGGAGGTTATGATATTTGGACCCACAAATCTCCAATACAAGGTATCTAGTCAGTTTACTACACTAGATCAGTGGTTCAGTTTGACCTTCATATTTTCAGACATCTCATATTATAGTACAGAATAGTATTCATATAGTACAGATCCTGACAGATGAAGTCCAGGTTAGAAACAAATAGCCAAATTATTGTTTTATGTTAATTATTGATTTTCAGTTTGTTATAAATAGGGTCTGATGAAAAACAACATGAGGTTTTTCCAGAAACAGATCAGGGTTTTGGTTTTTGAGAAAGTTCTGCAGTTGGGAGGTTTCGGTGTCGGGGGTTGGTGTGATGAAACCTCAGAAAGTCAGGAAACACATTTTCTACCAGAGAGTGACACCGCTCAGACACACACACACACACACACACAGCAAATGTGTGTGTGAGTGGTCTCTTCCCACTTCCTCATCTGACTTCTTCTTCTGTGGGAGTGGTGGAGGAACTGGTTACCAGGGTGACGTGTTTCCCTCCCTTCCACGACCCTCTGCTAGTTTTGTAGTAGTTTTTGTACTTGTACAACCCTGTGAATGTTGACTAATCAGAAACCGGTTTTAGTCTGTTCATAAATTAAATATGTTTGATTTATTTAATTTTATTATTATTTATTAAGGCTGTCAATCGATTTAAAAAAATAACTAATTAATCGCTAAGTTTTCTGTAATTAATTGTGATTAATCGCAATTTCTTCATCGATAGCCTTGCTGCAATTATAGTTTTTTCAATTTTATATATGCTTGTAACATAGACATTTAATCAATATAATGAAATAAATGCAGAATAAATTAAAGAATGTATGCTTAAATTCAAACAGAATTTTAATAGTTTTATTTCATCTTTTAACACAGGTTCTCTCCTGTGAAATACAATAAAAAAAAAACCTTTGAGGTCATCAACAGTGACTCACATTAAAGACATCTTTGTAGTATCTGCTGAGAAATAATACTGAACCCAGGCCTAAAGTTTAAAGTGCAAGCAGAATACAAGAACAATAAAGTCCATTAAAATAAAAAATTTAGCTTTAATAATAATAATATATTTTAGAATCTAACAATGTAAACAACAATGTGTAACATCTTTATGCCAGCTGAATTTTAAAAAGGTGCACAAAAGTAAATGTTTAAAACACAAACTGTTACTTTAATTCCTAAGCAATTGCTAGACTACGCTTAAAATGTCCAACAGTATTGCGACATTTGTCCAAAACACTTTCAAATCCAGTGTCATTTAGAGAAACTCTGGCCGTTCTTTGCAGACTGTGGGCCGCGCAGGGCAGGTGGAGGAAGTCTGGTGGCTGCAGTCATGTTACGGGCACAGTCGCTGCCAAGCGTGGTTAACGTGTCCTTGATCTTCCATTTGTTTGCAACACTCAGAAATGTTCAGCATAGTGTCGCTCTTTAGTTTTACTCACCGTTAGTGCAACGATTGTAGAGTCCAGTCATTACCAATAAAATGTGCTGTGAAACCTTAGTAGTTACCGTTGTTCACTGAAGACCAGTGGTCCCTGTGAGAGCGACGCTCCTTACTTGCTGGACCGCTGAGTCCTCTGGTCCTCAACCCGAGGGTAGATTGTGAGACACATCTCCCGATGCAGCGAATGATTTCTCTCAGTCCATCATCTTCTACTGTGCTAATTGTTCTGCAGTTATTATTTATGCAGACAACCGAGGAAACAATCAACATTGGATCCAGCTGTTTTGTGATGCACCAGAGACGTGTTGCTTCTGTAGTTACTGGATCAAACTACTTAAAGTAGAACATTCACCCAGAAGTCCGTCCTTGTCCATGCGTGCATCTGTTAGCCGAAGTAGTGTCCCTAATTCTTCTTCTTTGGCTAATTATTTTCGGTAAGCCAAACACCAGCATAGCGCAATGCTGCCCCCCCTTCACGAGTTGAAGATTTCAGGTCTTAGATCGCAGGAAATAATTACGTTACATTATTTTACGCATTAAACGTTTCACATTAGTTAATTAAAGTTAACGCGCTAATTTCGAAAGCACTATTATTTATTTATGAGACACATGTAAAACAATTTTGGACAGACTTGAGGAAGCACTCTGGAATAGAAGGTGAAACGGCGTCAAGAAACCAAACGAGTCCAGTTGCTTTGGATAAAACCTTTTTTTAAATTTTGGACTCAATGCAAACAGTCAGATTAATAACAGCATCAAGTTAAAAAAAGAGCTTTGAAATAACTTTGTTACGGCGGCACTACTAGTTTTAGTTGTTAGTACGTGTTACTTTATTTGAGCAGAGTTTGAAGTAGCACATGTTCTTGTTCTATTATGAGTATTTATATACTATAATTCTACTTCTGATAATAAAATAATCTCTGGTCTTAGTCCACAACCCACAGAGTCAAGACGTCTGCTGTGATCTGGAATAAAAAACTATCAGAGTCTCAGTAAAACCACACACGCTGACATTTAAGCTTATGGTCCCAGGCTCGTCACCATCAGGGTTTAAAACATTCGTTTTATACTAAGCTGAACATAAAGAAAAAGCTGTTTGAGCAGTTTTCTGACCGTGAGCAGAGCGGCAGCAGCTGAGAGCGATCAACAGCAGCAGGGAATGGACCAGCATCTCTCTCTCTTTGTGTTTGTTCACGCTGAAGTCGAACTGAATCTGACACAAACTTCCTCACAGACCCAGAGACCAACCTCCACCCACAGCCTCCACCCACCTCCTCCTCGTCTGTCAGGAACTAAAGGAAGCATCAGACTCTGATCAGGTTCAGGTCTTGGTACCTGTTGTTTAGTCTGATATAGACTGGATCCAGGAAAAGTGGTTCAGGAGCCCCAGACTCCCGAAGGCCTGGTTTAATTACGTTTTACATGGATTCTGTGTGAACCTCTGTCCTTCATGCTGTGATAGAAAATGTTTTATTACACAGTTTCAGTATATCTCTAAGTTCAGGCAAAAACCTCCGGAACAGTTTCTAATAGACTAGACTTAAAACCTTTTGATAAAGCTTACAGTTAGAGGTGGATCAGGTGACTCTGAACCATCTCTTAGTTAAGCTGCTATAGGTTTAGTCTGCTGGGACTTTCCTGACACTCTGAGCTCCTTCTCTCTCTTATGCCATCATTGACTGTGTTCCTCTCAGTCCCCTGCTCGAGGGTTCTTCTGTTAATGGGAGTTTTTCCTCTCCACTGTTGCCTGGTGCTGCTCAGTGGGACTGTTGGGTTTTCTATGTTATTCTGTATATATTGTAAATATATTTATGTAATGTATTATGTGTCACATCTGCTTCATAGAAGCAGTTTGAACAGAAAAAAACAAAAGGAATCATTTGGAAAAACTTTTGTATTAAATGTAAAGAATGTATCTATTAATTATATTAAAAGCTGAATTAGCATCTGTTTAATTAATGTCAACATTTCCTGGTTCCAGCTTCTCTTTTGTGACTTTGATAGTTTTAAATAGTTGTTAATAACTTTAATATTTCACCTTGTCCTGGTTTAAAACCATCAATCAGTAAATTAATTAACACTTTAATATTTAAAGTAAATTTTTCCTGATTGTACTTGTTAACATCCTAAATGTAGTTTTTGAGCTTTGGACTTTATTTCACTGAGAGTCAGCAGAGGTTTACACACTCCAGGGTTGCTGGTTCAATAATTCCCATTTCCTGAACACATGTTGAAGTGTCCCTGACCCATACTGTGAAACCAGATCGCTCGGCCATCAAACAGAGCAAGAAAAATACAACCTCAACGGATCAGTAAAATCTAATAATTAAATATTCTTCAGACTCTGGACATTTGTGCTTCAGGAAAATTGAGGAAGAAACTTTGAGTGAATCACAGTTTGAACAAATTCTTCTTTTCTGAGGAAATAGATTCGGATGGAAAAAGAAACTTTTCTAACATTCAGCAAATTTCTGAACTTCCCTTGTCCCACATCACGACAGAAAGACTGGGGGGGTGTCATTGGGCACATCACCTATAAACCAGAATAGTTTTCTCTGAACAGAGAATCTGAATCTTTACATCACTTCAGACACGACTTCTCAACATGACCTCTGGACTGTTTTGTGATGAGCGGACGTGTACGTCCTGCTTTCAGCTCCCAGAGTGTTGATAAATCCACGTCTCCCACCTGATGTCTCTGAGACAGAACAAATAATGTTTTAATAAGGTCATGTTTGTCTGTATCTGGACCTTTGGATTTAAAGTCTGATCAACACGTTTCAATCAAACTCAGAATCTGTTTTATGTTTTATTAAAAGCTTCATGTTTGTGTAAAAGTGTCCAAAAGCATATATGACAGATAAACACAGACACTTCAGACTAATACAAAGATTAAAGAAATCAAGTTAAACATCTGATCAAGGACCTGCTGTATAGTCTCTCCGCTTCCTGTTTTGAAAATAAAGGTTTACATATAACAGCATGTTTGATTACAGTCAGCACTGAGGGTTAAATGACCTGTTACCTGCTGATTAGAGTGAGTTAAAAAAAACCTCTGCAGAACCTGTCAGAAATCCTCTCTTTAAATAAACCTTGCAATATGTCTGTCAGGCAGTTGAGTTCTTCACAGGCAGCTCACCTCCTCTTCCTCATGCCTGCAGGATGAAGCAGGAGGCTCATCAGCTTCCTGTTTAGCCTCTGGTGCTGTCACTTCCTGTGCAGACTGACAGGTGAAGTCTAATGGTAAATCTGACAGGTGAGGGCTGCAGGACAAACATCATCATTAAACCTCTGTTTAACAGTGATTTAAGGACCAAGCAGCAGTTAGAGCTGAATTAATCAGAAGGTGGTACATACCTGTCTGCGTCCAGCGTAGCGCCATTACTAGGTTCTATGGTGATGTCAGTGATGGGGATGATGTAGGTGCCATGGGAGGGGCCTGCCTCTACTGGCTCCACCTCCAACTGGTGAGAGGCGGGGTGTCCTGTAAAGACAGAGAGGGCAGGTGAGCTGAAGACTCATAAAGCTGAAGATTTTCAGTTGAAGAAAAGAAACAGTTTATTTCAATTCATCTTTATTTATATAGTACCAAAACATAACAAAGGTCGCCTAAAGCAGTGGTTCCCAACCTTTTTCCCAAGGGACCCCCATTTTTCTAGACAATTTTTTGATGAAAGCCCCCCCCCCAGACCCAGCC
>JAUMHJ010000060.1:0-12228 GCA_032361105.1 Microctenopoma lineatum
GGTTAAATGCAGAAGAACACATTTCACTGCAGGTTGTACGCTGTATAAGATTGTATGTGACAAATAAAATTTGTATTATATATTTGTATTTGGTTAAGAGTGTTGTCATTCCCTACAAATACTGGACAGAGAAGACAGGTGGTTCGAGAGAGGTGTTAGGGAAACTCTACATGCGCAAATCAACAACCCCTCACTCAACAGGGGTGGGGGTCTCAGGCACAACCTATCACCATCCTGTCATGCTGCCCTTTCATCCATCCCCAGGAAAAATCACAGACCAGAAGAGGGTCAGCCAATCACAGCACACTAAGATTGACCAAACAAAGCTCCACAAACACATGGCTCCTCATCAGGAAAGGACTCAGCAGTTCATCTACACCTCAAAGACAAAGGCCACTCATTTGAGGCCAATGAGGTCAGAATCCTAGAAGCTCATTGGTTTAAACGAGGTGTGAAAGAAGCAGTTTACTGCAAGACCTCGTTAAACAGAGGTCGTGGACTCAGGCACAATCTATCACCCACTTACAATGCTGTTATCTCAACTCTTACAGAGAGGGTCCGCTGGCTCAGGCATGCTGTGGGGAATATTTTGCTGGTATGGATCTACTTGTTACCTTTGAAAGAATAGAAGTCACTTTAATCAATAAAAAGTTGGTTTGGTCACCATTTTCCTATAACAACATCATTATTTTGATGAGTCTTGTTTCTGTTTTAAGTCTTTGGGACTTTGAACTGGAAGGTTTTGATGAGGAGGAAGTCGAGTCAGTTCTCCGGCTGGTAAGACTACTGGCTGGTACGTAGATTCCTCTGTGAATCCAGATCCTTCAACACTTGCTAGTGGACCTGCATTGTGTGCGAGATACTTCTGGATGCACTTGGATGCATTATCAGTGATCTTACCTGATCTTACAGGTATCGTTATTCTGTTGAATTTTTTGGTTTATATTTAACAGCACACACAAGATATTCGTTCATTCATTTTACTTATTGAAGACAAGACTGAAACAGGGAGCAGCTGATGGCAGTAAAGACCTGAGTAAGCATCTTAAAGGACTCACATTTAAGACATAATATTTTTTTACATTTATCAAATGTTAGTATAAAATTCCTATGAAAGTTGAATGTCTACACTTTAACCAGTGATTGCTTCATTCTAAATCAACTGTTATACTCTGAAGATGCTAATTTATTAAGTCTGTCACTTTGGATAAATGCGTCTGCCAAGTAAAGTAAAGTAAAGTAAAGTAAAGTAAAAAGCCCTGAACTTGACTGTACTACTCCAGTCAGCACTGAGTCTATGCTGAACCGCTCTGCCTCCACCTGCTGCAGTATTGACCATAGCTAATAAAACACAGCCTGCAACTGTATATATTACTTAAAGGAAGGAAACAGAGGATGACTGATGATGTGTTTAAGTGGTGAGAGTTTAAGCAGATAGAAACATGCAGTGCATTGCTCAGGTAAGACACATCGCATGCATGCACTACGGCAGTGGTTTTCAATTATTCTCTGTTGTGCCCCCCCCCGTTTGGGGAAAAAATTTGAACATTAGTTGTCCACTTCTGCATGAACTTTTCCTTTGAAAACGTCCAGGAGCTAATTAATGTAACTGGGGTGTAGAGTCTCCAGGTGCCGTTTTAATTTGTGTGTTTTTTAATTTCTTTCCTTATTTCTGACCTATTCATGGTAAATCAAAGCATTAAGAAGCCTTCAGACATTTTCTGGTCTTTTTTATCCGGCTACCGTCACATTCTCTACTTGTCTCTTGCGTCTCTGTTCGTTTTTTCCTTACATTTTCTTTTCACACTATACATGCAAACAGGCATTTAGATGATACACGCCTGTTTGCATGTATAGTGAAACTATTTATAGTCTTTAAGCCTCTGCCTGCTGTAACGTGCCTGTGATAAAATGAAATAATCAGCAGATAAATAAAAAGATAATGTAATAGTTACTGTATCAGTTTTGTATTATCTACATACAGATGATTCTCATGTATTTTTGTATGTTTGCAAAAACTTCATTCACACACATACTCCACACTTTATTTATTTAATTATCTGACTCCCTTACTGCCCTGTGCTTGTTAAAATCTATGACACAAAAGATTACATTTAACTTGTGGCGGCTTTAGCTAATAGCAACATGAGAAAAACACCACATGACCACAGGCTTTGTGTGTGTGTGTGTGTGTTTGCATGTGAAGCACACACAGACACCCAAACACACAGTTGGTGTTGCATCTTTATTTATCCCACACAGATGGTGTGAAGATTAGACAGAAACATGAGGTGGACTGTTCAGATCGCTGTGACTCTGCTGAACACTGTGTGGATTCTCTTTTTTTTACAAACAGATCCTTTCTCAGGTAAGAGAAGATCAGAGAAGTTATGTCACTGTGTTTCCTTTAAATATAAAGTGAACATACCTATTTATAGTCACTTTTATAAAGGAGTGTTGCCTAATTGATTTATCTCAGTGTCTGTACAGAAAAGAAGCACGGCTAGTTCTGAGGAGTTTTGTATAAGGCCTCCATCTGATATGATCTGGACACCACCTCTACAGACAGTCAACATCACCTCTGCTCCTCCATCAGAAGTTATGTTAACACCACCTCTACAGTCAGTGAACATCACCTCTGCTCCTCCGTCAGAAGTTATGTTAACACCACCTCTACAGTCAATCAGCGACATCTTTAAAGATCTACAGGTAAGTCTGTATTTGCTTGATATTTGTATGAAGCTTAAATTAATTCAGAGACTTCTCACTCCATAAATGTATCACATTTATCACAGTCTCCGTTAAGACCTCCCACACCAAAGTTCAAGCCAAAGATGAAGTAAGTTGACTTTAGTTACTCTGCATGCCTTCAAAATAAAATCTGTTTTTAATGAAATATAAAAATGGAAAAAAAACATTTTCCCTGTAAAAGCTGCCAGTAAGCAGCATACAAAACAATGGACAGGTTGGTCGGTAACTGCACACTGGAAACACACAGAACCAAAGCCGAGGACACTTTACAGAACGAGACAGAGAGTACAGGAGGGAGTCTAGTAAGAGGCGTGTAGATAAAAGAGAGATGGTCCAGAGACTCCTGAGCCAGCTCTAAATATAAGTTTATCAAAGGAAAGTTTAAAGAGTAATCCTTAAGGTAGAGAGGGTGTCTACCTCCTGAACCAGAGGAGCGTAATATAAGGCTCTGATATCTGATCTTGATCAAAGGTAACCCTGAGATTCCTTAAGTTTGAATGTTGACTAATTGATTTGTTTCATCTGGTTTCATAGATAATAAATATAGCCGGGTGTCATTTCAAATGTAGGTTTCCTCATAATACAGCCTAATGTTTGAAGAGTGCTGTTTAACTTTGTATCTAACTTGTGTTTGCAGAGAAAACTCATTGTTAACATCATCACACTGGATCTATCTGACAGATTTAAACCAACTTGGTTTCGTTAACCCCAATGCCATGTTTCTGCTTTCTGTGATAAAAAGTTGTGATCTATAGTGTTGAAATTAAAAAGAAGATTATTGGTGCTACCTCCACATTATGATTTCAGAAATAAAAGGCAGATTGAAATTTAATCTAAGTCTAGAGAAGTTTTTTAGAAGGGTTTTGGCGTTTATGACATACAGGTTGTGTGACATATTACATTGTTTTTGAATGTTTGAATAATATTCAATGCCAAAGAAGAGGCCACTAACTGATATAGATCAGAGTATGTGTTGTTTTTGTATTTGATGTTTCTAAACATTCTACTTCATGTATAACATTTATTGTTGGACACAGGGTTGAGACAAATCCAGTCTGGTCTCATCCTGGAAATGGACAAGGTTGTTCTCCAGACCCTGATAAGTGCTGCCTCTCATTCTACCCAAGAAGAATAAAGAAGGACACCATCCAATCCTGTGTATTGACCGATCACCATTGTCTGAAAGTGGGAGTCATGTAAGTCAATTTGTGTCTCAACCCAGTAAACTACTACAACTTTACAGTAGGTCAGGTAAATACTTGTATGGTTTTTGTAGTTTTCAGGAGAGCCTGAGAATAAAAATATGAACCTAAAGTTATGCAATAAAATATAGTATAATAAAGTTAGAATAAAGACAATTACTAATTATTTGCCAAAGCTTTTATGGATTGACTTTGAGCTTGCATAATGAGTATCATGGTGGTGAGTTTAGGGTTTTCTAAAGAAACTTCTCAGAGCATTTATGATAACATTAGTAGAGCAGTAGACAGGAAACAGTATAAGAGAAGGAGGTATGACATGCATCATCTTTGACCAAGATATATCATTTAATTCCTACATAAACTAAATATCTAGGACGTACTTCTTCCGCCTTTGGAATATTGCTAATATTAGGAGCATCCTGTCCCAAAGTGACGCTAAGAAACTAGGCGCTCTCACTCTCTCGCTCTCTGTACTTTACCTTGCTATATTTTACTTCACCTGAGAAACAGTGTTAATCCTCATGATGACATGAATTTTTTTTCCTGTTTCAGTTTGGTGACTAAGAAGTCTATTCACTTCTGTGTGGATCCAAATCTGTCCTGGGTTCAGGACATCATGCACTATTTGGATGGAAAAAACGTTTGAAGCAGCTTCCTGTCAGAAAAGAAAAGTTACAGGTGTTTGTTGCTGTATCAAATCGTTTCAGTGTAATGATTTATTATGTAGTATAAACTATAACCAGTGGGATAATCCAGGACAACAATCACAAACAATAAAGTTGCATGAAAACATTAAAAGGTTACTATCTTGTGTGGGGAGCACACAATACATGGGGGAACCAGCGGTGGGTCACCGGGGGGGGGGGGGACCATGCACCACACTGTGCGGGTCAGTCACTGCAAGTGTAATTGTCGTAGATGGGAAATGAAGAACAACTATCAGAGATAGATGTTAATTCAGTTACAAAATGTTTAATGTAAATGTGTGGTCATTTAAAATAATTGCCACCTGAAAAGGTAACAAACTACAGCTCTGTGCCAGAAAGGGGGAATCTCTTCAATCTTTAGAGCAGATCTCACTCTGTGATTGATTGACTATGCCTGTCGTGTCCTGAGGAGGGAGCTCTCGTCGCGGCACCTTCATTCTGCATAAAGATGCCACAGAGTGTAGACCGTGTGCGAGACATCTTTGTTGATTTCCTCCCTTTTCAGGTATGAAGAATGTTGTAAAGGTGTGAAAGTGTGACCAGTATGTGACTGAATGTTATGTTGAGTTTGTTTGATAAAGTTAGCCAGTGTTTATGAAGTTACCTGTTAAATGTAAACCGAAAGAGCTAGCAGTTAGCTAGCGCGAGCTGTAGAGCTAATGTAGGTCTGACGTAAGGACGAGTGAAAGCACGTGTCGCATGTAAAATTTCAATGTCAAAGTATTGTTTAAAATTGTTACGTTTGTGTATATGTTTTATAATTGGATTCGACATAAAGATGCCATTGAGTAAAGACCGTGTGCGAGACACCTTTTTGATTTCCTCCCTTTTCAGGGTGTAACATAATGGCTTGTAATGTCTATAGTTTTCCTCACCAGCTGTGTACTGGATATGGTGGGGTCTGCTATTGGACTACTCCTCCTTCAAGTTTCATAGTCAACCACATATTTGGAGCAATGTACTATCCATAAAAAATATCTGAGCTTAACTGCTGAATGAACCTGTATGGCATGATCTGTGCTCTTGACAATATGCTCTACAAGTACTTCCTTTGGATTAAATTGATTGGGACAGTTGCATGTTGGGCATTGACTTGTATGAGCCTCATCTGTACAGATTCCTGTCTCAGCCTTCTCCCCAAAACTCTCCTCTCCCACAAACTCAGTGATTCTGGCTACCTCGTCCCGATATGCTGCTGTTCAGCTAGTTCTTCTTCTTCTCACAAGATAACACAAGATGTTCAACATGGCGAACAATCTCAGGATTTACCTCACAGGGTCTATCTATAGGCAGGATATCATCAAGAGTCTTGACAGCTAAACCAGGTTCAAATTCCTCTATAACCTGGTTTTGGAACTCTGAACTGAACTGTGCAGTTTTAATTATCCTATTAATGGACCTTTATTGCCTCAAAAAGTCTCCTTCTAAAAGTTTCTTTGTGTGCAAGAGCCTGCTCGTATAAGTGTTTAATTAGATGTATGTTTTTTATTTTTTATTGACAGTATTATGAAAAGGTCAAACAATTTCTTGATGAAACCCACTACCAGGGGTCATTCTGATACCATTTGCAGCCGCCATGACATTTAAGTCAGGAGGTACTGAACCCCAACAGATGAAACCACTTTTAAATTTGAATGTTTCAGCAGAAACAGGAGCAGCTTTAGCACCAGTGATGACCTTTGTGACTATTTACCATCATTTCCTTTATGATAAAAACACAAAATATGAAATATTTATTATATACTAAATGCATTTTCAAGCAAATGTTCTTCTTAAACTATGTAGATCAAAATGACACAATATGAATGTAACTGCATAATCAATAGTTAAATTCAGACTTAATATAATATAATACTAATATAATCTTCTTTGCCAATATAAGTTAGCAAAGCTATGAATTCTATCTAGTTATATAAAAACAGTGTACACTTAATGTCATTAAAGTAAATTGATGGTGGATTATTTTCTTTCCAAATGTCCTGCAGAGCCTTTTCATTTCTCACCTTGACACCAGTTTATTTGGAATAAAACAGTTTGTAGAACGCTGCTGCTCACTGTCAAGATAATCTGTTTTCAACAGCATCTTCAAACCAGATCAATCCCAACATGTGATTTTAGAAAAAACATGACTATTTCCAAGTGATGGTGCAATGGCACGGTGACTAAACTACTACTGTTTACAAGAGTAAACAGTGTATTTGTTAAATTTTCAGTTGAGTTTGATTTTTATTACATATTTGTCAGACTTTGTTTGATTCAATTCAATTCATCTTTATTTATATAGCGCCGAATCATAACGAAAGTCATTTCAGGGCACACAAAATGAATCCACATCTTTTTTTTAAACAGTAATGACTAGAATATGTTTCTAAAAACCAGTGACGCTGTAGATTACATGTATGTTAATCCAGACATGTAGTAAGTTTATTCATGAATGCAAGTGAAACAACATGAAATTCTTAAACAGAACCACCTCCAGACTCTTCTTCTGCTTTATTATCTATGAAGTCAAGAGGGACTGGGCCACACTGGCCATAAGACTTGTCATCATTTATGAGCCCCCAAATATAAAGGAGTTTGTATGAAGATCTCCGTGTTTAATGCTGCAGCTTTTTCAACCCCCTTGAGTTAAAGCTGAATCTCTTTACTTTACTCACATTTTCAGTTTCATTTTAATTTGTATGTAGTGGTGTACAGAGGACAAATGCCAAAGAACTTGTCTTCATTCCATTATTTATGGACCTACATATATATACTGTCTGCTCCTCTATCCTCAGCAACATGTGCATCACTCTGTGACTGAGCTAACTGTCCAATAAGCCGCAGCAACTGCTTGTTCTAGTGCTAATGCTGCTAAAAACAAAAAACAAGAGTATGAGGCATCTACCACTACAGAAACAAGTCAACATCTCATTTTGGGCTGGTGAAACTGCTGGTAGTGTGTAAAACATTAGAATGGTTAAAACTTTATATCACACTTTTCAAGTTCACTTCATGAATGACATATGAAAAATCAGGTAAGTCACCATAAAGGAGGGAGGAAGAAGAACAAGAAACGAATCTAAAACCCGGTCTGGTAAGATCAGGCCACAGGCAAAACCAGAGTTACAAGAAAAAACAGCAAAAAGCAAGTGAAGGTCGGAGTGATCCCACCAAGCAGAAGTCAACAATCTGATAGATGATGCATTATCATAGGTGATATAACTGTTAGTATATAACAGGCTGGAATTTAGTTTGACCTGTCAGCACACACAAGAAATTGATTTATTCATAAAACAAGTTTCAGACAGATGTTGACAAAGATACAGAGGTGAGAAGCAGCACAAGGAGTCGGGTGAAAGAGACAAACATACACGCACATTTTCAGAGAAACAGTCAAAAACAAAACAACAGACTCTTTCTAAGTGATTCACAAAAAACAATACTCAAAATGAATGATCCAGTAAACAGGTCAGGATTAATCATCTGGATAAAACAATGATCACAGCACACGTTACATAACTGCAGCATCCCTAGTTTGAATCTTTGTCTTAACCACCTCTGCTCATCTCTGTTTCCACCGTCTTACTAATTCTATCAAATAAAGGTAACCTCCCCAACCCCAAAAAAGTATGTTGATCGTAAGTGTTTCAGCAACACCTAAACAACACACATCACATCACATTTAACACCAGCGCTGCAACACTGAGGAGTGTTTTTATAGTTACAGTTGTCCCACCAAGCAGATCATTACCACCATCATTACCTCTTATTATGTCAAAGATGTTCATTAATATATGGGCTGGTTTTTGGATGTGCTTTTTATTAACTTCATGCTTTGAGCTGCATGTCTGAGGAAACCACAGCTGCATTTCCTCTGCAATTTACCAATCGAGTGGAAACTTCTGTAACAGGCAACTTCAGTCCCAATAAAACCACAACCACCCTCCCTCTTCCACATGACTGACACTTTTTACCTTGATAAATAAATTCCTCACGACCTTTAGTTTAGACACTCATTACTGCAGATAAAGAGCAGTTGTTAGTGATAATCTCCATCATCATCTCCAGACGAACAGCAGGTCACCATGAAGACCAGTCACGCTTTTCTGATCTGCATCCTGGGAGCTGCACTGGTTCCCTCTGTGCTCTGCCAAGGTATGTTGCCCTTACATTCCTACTTACATTCCATACTTATTTTGTGTTACTCTACATTACAGTGTCTTTGTTCTTCAGGGGGAAATAATCCTAAAGAGTGCTGCTTCCAATTCTTCGTGAATAGAATGAGACCAGACCTCATCAGCTCCTATTACAAGACTGATGCTCAGTGTTCCAGGACTGGAGTCATGTAAGTTCTCCGGCAGGTCACTTCATACAGCCACTCCTAATCTTTCTATTCAGAAATATAAATAAAAGCGTCTGCCAAGCAAAGTAAAGTAATAAAAGGTCATGATGTTCCCACTTTCTTTTCAGTTTGGTGACAAAAAAGGCTCATCGTGTCTGTGTGGATCCAGCCGTCCCCTGGGTTAAGAATATTATGGCAACCTTGGATGAAGCTGTCTTTTAAAGCAGCTACTGTCTTTTTGTTGCTTTATTAAACCACATTTTGCTTTTACATTTACATGTTTTATATGTGCAACCAAACCACAGGTAATCACTCATTTAGCTCGTTTCCAGTTGTGTCATTTAGAGCCTGAACTGGTTCATGGATCAACTTGTCTTTTGTTTGTGCAAAGTATTTACATACTTTTAATTCCTACTCATGGAAAAGTATAAATATAATCAAATCTAATAATCGCTGTGAAGAAACTGTCAAAAAGAAATTTCCAATAAAAACTGTTGACTTTATTTAATGGGTCTGTAGTTTTATTGTTGAGATTACATTTAACTGTAAAGGAATCATTAAAGAGTGACTTCACCAATTTTCAAATTGCATAAACATATATGAACAGTATTAAACTGAAGTCTGCTATTCTTTCATCTGAAAGATCAACTTAATAATTCAAAAAATCAAAACATAAATAAAATCAGATTCTTTCCCACCTGCATTTTATAAATGAGTCTTATTTGATGCAGAGGAAGCGAGTGAAGAGAGTGTCACATCATGACAAAAAGGGGTAAAATATATTTTTTAATATATCAATCTAATCTAGTCTAATATAAACATATTTAAGTCCCTTAAAATAAAGTCCTATCTCTGATTTACATACATTGCTTTTGATTTTCTGATGATGGAAGCAGTTTGGACATTCTAGGAACAATTTCTAATCTTCAGTCCTCTGAGAGCTGCTATGCCTGTCGTACTGTAAGTACATAGGTGCAGTATTAATGTTGTATGCTATATCTGCAGCCAGCTGATCAGTCTGAATTAACTGAATGAAGGTTAGGAAAAGAACATGTAATAGTTTTGTCGGTTTCTATATGCGTGTACTGTATTTGTCAGTAAAAGTTTTGGTTTAATTTGAGTTCTTTTATGTAAAATGTTAATTGGTCAAATTATACCTAACACAAAAATAGAAATATATAAAATATCAATTACTCTGGAGTAATCCTAATTCTGAATTCCCCAAATTAACCCGACCTACTCCAACGTGCTTTGGTAAAAATGTATGAAGAAGGAGGTGAAGAATAAATTTGCGGTGGTGTAGCGTGTTAGCAAGCCGAGAAAAACATCACATGATCAGAGGCTTCTTACTGTTGGTTTGTGGTGGCATCTTTGCTCATCCCACAAGGACGATGTGTCAGCAAGAGATTTTACTACAAAGTTCAGTCAGCATGACTTTTTACAACCTGATCCTTTCTCAGAAAAGAACAGCTTCACCGTTGGTTTTAAAAGTGATCATGAATGAATAATGCAGCATCTGCATTTATTTATTATTTATTACTGTACCTGGACAACACGTGCACACACCTAACATCACCTGAAATGACCCACGGAGCAAGTGAAAACAAAAAGTTAGGAAGCTAATGCTAAATATATCACAGTAGGGACAAGGATCGTGGATGTGAATATTATTTTAGCTGCGGCCTGGTAGCTCAGTGGGTTAAGCGTCAGACTGGGATGTAGGAGGTCGTAGGTTCAAATCCCATCTAACTCCTAGTCCATCTCCTACCAGGTGTGTCCCTGAGCCAGACACACAGCGCTAGCTCCCTGTAAGCCGCTTTGGGGAAAAAGTGTCTGCCTACTAAAGTAAAGTAAAGTAAAGTAAAGCTGCAAATGAACACATACTGAGACTTTGTACATGCAGTATACAGATTGCTGTTCCATCCCCAGGTATGAGTTGTTAATGGGAAAAAACGAATTAAACTAAAGTTCACTAAATTAAAGTTCAACTGAGAATCTGATGGAAAGCACGAAGCAGTTTGATGATGTCAGTGAGCCACAGGCGCGATGCAGTTATTGCAAACACCAGATCTGAAACAACAAGGTTTTTCTTTTAGGACTCACTGTGATCAATTAAAACACCAGCCTCTAGCACAGTGTCTTAATGTTCACTGTAACTCCTCCTGACATTTGTCTCCCTGGAGTTACTTTCTAAATGTTGTCATCAATGTACAAAAGATAACCAACAGGTGACATGGCAGCTTTTCTATACAGTTGTTTACATCTCGAAGGCCATGGATAAATCATGTTCACATGTTAATGTCGAGAAAATAATTTTGAATAAAGAACTTCTGTAACCCTGGGGCCTTTGAGCAGAGTGAGCTTAAAACATGGTGACTCACAGTTTATTCACAGCTCTCCGTGTCTTGTTCAAGGACACCTCCTTCTGGTCATGTGAAAAATCTATTCTTTTAATACTGACTGTAATAATTTTACATTAAATAAAAATGAATAGACATTAAATTAAATGTCCATTGTTATGCAGATGATACACATTATATTTATCCATGAAACCCGATGAAACCAATTGTTTAGGGAAACTTGTTTAAAAGACATAAAGGCCTGGATGTCTTTTAATTTTCTACTCCTTAACTGAGAGAAAACTGAGGTTATTATATTTGAACCCAAAAATCTCAGACACAGTATCTGGTCAGATTACTACACTAGATGACTTTACACTAGCTTCAAGTACTACTGTGAGGAATCCTGGAGTAATCTTTGACCAAGATATATCATTTACTTCCTACATAAAAGAAATATCTACACAGTGAAAAACTGAGTGTCAATATTACAGAGTTAACCTTTTTTAAGCTAGATAGAGTACTTACAAGTCTATGAGGAGTAAACCAGCTCTAACAGCACAGTTATAAGTCAGTGTAAAGATTTAACTTAACAGTGTTGATCAGGACCAGTCTGCAGGTGTGCGCACTCTCAGGGGTCACATTTGTTGCTAATTTTGACACTAAATTGAGTAGAATTAACACTGAAAAGTTACCACTGACCATAGAGTAAATTTTTACTCTCATTATGAGTGGGACAAAATGTTATCTGTACAGAGTTCAACTCATTTGACACTCATTTTTTTACTGTGTAGGACTTTCTTCTTCCACCTTAGAAATATTTCTAAAATTAGGAGCATCCTGTCTCAGAGTGATGCTGAGAAACTAGTCCATGCATTTGTAACTTCTAGACTGGACTACTGTAA
>JAUMHJ010000061.1:0-12227 GCA_032361105.1 Microctenopoma lineatum
ATCCTGTTTAAAGTCAATAGAAGTAACAGCACAACACATTTACACTTTATTAGTGAGTTGATGTTTCAGTTTGTAACATTTCTGATAATGAACAGAATGAACTTTTTAAACATTTTATACATTTAGTTGATTAAGACAGATTTTATTGTTTTTACATTGAAACTGGAATTAGTAAGATGTGTGAATCATTTGGAGTTTCATGACTGCTATAAATGCAGCTGGCCACTAGATGTCACTGGTGGGTCCTTGAGGCTTCGAAGCTTCAAATCTTTTTTCAATACAATCAGGAAGAAGCCTCAAAGGCTTCATAAGGCTTCATTTGCCCATCTCTAGGAAACAGGAAGAAAACAAGAGTGGTATCAGAAACGGGGAAGGAGAGCAGACTGAGGACCAAACACACAGACAGAGACACACCAGACAGATGGCGGATATGGAGCAGAAACACGTCAGGGAAACCTGAAGGACCAAGTGAGAAACAGGGTGGCAGCCATCAATGAGTAAACTGAGACAGACTGGCGTGAACTACAAAGTATAAACTGAATTGTAGACATGGAACGATTGTAACAAATAATCCAGCAGGGAGTGACTGGCTGATTGGCAAGTAGGAACAGGTGAGGGAGGTGTCAGGAGCGAGGCGAGTTAGTGATTGAAAACAGATGCGGGTAATGACGTGAGCGTGAGAGGGAGCTTAGCGTGTACAGGTCAGAAGACAGAACTGAGAATATGAACGGGGCTGCGATCATCAAACAAATGAAGCGAACGCTGAAAAAGAACACAAAAACACAGGGAGGTGGGGCGGGCAAACAAACAAACAAAACTTTAACCCCCCCCCCAAAAAAACAGTGTGTCTATATGTTTATATAGACACACACACAGGCAACTTTATTAGGCACACCTGGGGCCCATTTCAGAAAGCAGGTTTAGTGAAAACTGAGTTAGGTAACCCTGAGTTGAGGGAAACTCTGGTTTTTCAGTTTCACAAAGCAAGTTCAGCGTAACCCTAAGTTGGTTACCCGGGCAACATAGTCCGTGAACCTAACCTGCTCGGTAGCAGGTTTGCTTCAAACAACTCTGAGTTTCTCCTGCTCTTACAGTGAAGCCTGCGGTCTGAAACCAGTAGCAGACACTGCGTGTCAATTTTTTGACGAGCCTGTTGACTTAGAAGCACAGATATTACGCAGAATTCTCCGTGAGGAGAGGATGATCAGACCCAGAGTGAATGTTTTATTCTTCATTTTTATATTTATACTTCATTCTGTTAACGATTGTCAACACATGGAAATGTTTGAATATTAATTTACTAATAAAATGTTTAAATGTGTCCTATTATTTACCTGAGACATGACTTATAATTACTTAAAATATTCAAATTATGACTAAACTGAAATACCAATTATGTTTTGTCACAGAACAGAATTGTGACCAGAATATGTTGCGGCAGATTGAAAGACGTTACTAGTGATCGGTCCAGTTTTATACAGGCCCGAGTGCAGTTTAAAAATATATAATTATGCATGGGCTAGAATAGAAAAAGGCTCCTGGTATACCGGACCAGATCAGACTAGCCTGCATTAAACAATCGCAGCACACAACATATCTCAAAAGTTACTATAAGAGATATGACGCTTGTTGTCTGCATCGGTTCAGTAGGTGGGAAGACGTGTTATCACGTGTGGATTCTGGGTTCGTCTCCCAGCTTAAGCAGTTAAATTTACGGATTCATTGTTCTTCTATAGGGCTTAGATTTGGTTACAGTGTCAGTTCAATTGACCATTTTTCTAAGAAAAATACATTCTTATAAAACAGTGCACGTTGGTCCACATCACATGTCACGTTACCTGTAAACATTATATTAATAAATTCAGTATCAACTGAATATTGAATATTATCATATTGAAACTGATATTTACTTTACAGTGAACATAATATTTATTACGTTAACAAAACATAATCAGGGCGGAAATACGTCCATCCGGATGGCAGTTTCATACATGAACGTAAACTTTAGGACACATGATTGTTTAGATGTTTGTTCTGTGAAGTTGGATAAAGATATTCCAATGTTAGTGTCCACAACTGAAGGCTTGTGACACGTTCTTACTGTAATTCAGTGAAAAACTTTGGTGGTATTGATCATAAAGACATTGTTAGATTTAGATCATGTAACTTATCACAATTGCTTGTAAGCGATACCTCACCTGTTTAAAGTATATTTTTATAATTCATGTTTAGTTGCTGCCATGTTGTTGTTGCGCCTGTTGGGTTGCCCCTGTGCGCTCAAAAAAGATATGGAATTTCAATGTTGCGTGAGTGGAACATCAAGACCATTTTTATTTAAAAAAATAATATTCACGCATTGATCGGTCTGCAATTTTCTGCCACATGAACTCCCTCTCTGCAGTATTACTTTTTCTTTTTAAAATATGCTCATTTTCGGCATATGCAGTCATTAAAAGGTCCAATTCTACCAGCGAGCAGTAGGAGGCTCTCGCATTTGTCCGCTGGTTTCTATGGTGAATCCTCGTGATCTGTGTTCCATTGATCAGGGCTTCTTACATCCTCATGCATGAGCGAAAGTCAGGGTAACTTTGACTCAGTTGATTAAACCAATGCTTAACATCTGTTCTGAAACGGAAAACTCTGAGTTGGACAACTGAGAGTTTGACAACCCTGAGTTCCGGTTTTTACTCAGTTTGTTGAACCTGCTTTCTGAAACAGGCCCCTGTCCAACTGCTTGTTTATGCAAATTACAGATCAACCAATCACTTGGTGGCATCTCAATGCATTCAGGCATGTTGACATGGTCAAGGGAGGGCAAAGGTGCACCAATGATCTTCTTTGCAGTTCTGACTGTGCGCTGCAGTCTGTGTTTGTCCTGTGCAGTGGCTGCTCCAAACCAGACTGTGATGGAGGAGCAGAGGATGGACTCAATAACAGCAGAGTAGAACTGGATCAACAGCTCCTGAGGAAGGTGAAACTTCTTCAGCTGCCGCAGGAAGTACATCCTCTGCTGAGCCTTTTTGAGGAGGGAGCTGATGTTGTTCTCCCACCTTAAGTCGTGAGAGATGGTGGAACCCAAGAACTTAAAGGTTTTAGCCACTGACACAGGAGAGCAGAGTATGGTGAGGGGGGGTGTCGTCTGAAGTCCACTATCATCTCCACAGTTTTTAGCATGTTCAGCTACAGGTTGTTGTGACTGCACCAGAGTGTTAGTCGTTCAACCTCCCGCCGATACCCAGATTCATCACCATCTCGGATGAGGCCTGCGAACTTCAGGAGCTTCACACCTGGGTCGCTGGTGATAAAGTCATTGGTATAGAGGTAGAGAAGAAGAGGTCTTCCATGCACATGCAGGTAAAATACGGAGTTCCACAGGGTTCTGTGCTTGGACCTATTCTATTTTCATTATACATGACTCCCTTAGGCAACATTATAAGGAAACAATTAATTTCCATTGTTATGAAGATGATACCCAATTATATTTATCCATGACACCAGATGAAATCAATCATTTAGGGAAACTTCGTGCTTATTTAAAAGACAAAAGACTGGATGTCCTGTAATTTTCTACTCCTTAACTCTCCTTAAAATAAGGAGGTTATGATATTTGGAACCAAAAATCTTAGAGACAAGGTATCTGGTCAGATTACTACACTAGAAGATTTTACACTACCCTCAAGTACTACTGTGAGGAATGTTGGAGTCATCTTTGATCAAGATTTATTATTTACCCCCTACATAAAAGAAATATCTAGGACTTCCTACTTCCACCTTTAGAAATTTTTTTAAAGACAACCAAAAATGTAATGTCCACAAATGTGGACGCAAGGTCTTAGGATGTTAATTTTTATAAAGTACAGTAGCATCTATTTATATATCCATCTGTGATTTCTCCAAATATTAGCAGAAGCAACAACATTGCACTGTAGTCTGTACTGGAGAAAGAACAAGATGGTTAATGCTACACTAACACCTACAGCACACATCCTTCTAACCACCCAGTGATGTTTTCTTTTTTTTTTAAATTGGCACTAATTTGAAGCTATTGATTTAATATATTACATAAAATATAAGAAACCTACACTGTCTAAATGTCTGGGGGTTTTACTGACACTCTTTTGTTCTCTTGTAGTGTTTTCTGATAACATTGAAAAGGAAGATCCCAGGAGAAAACCAAAAAGGGAATGGTCTCCAACTGAGGTCAGTGCAATCATAAGGCATTTTAAAAAACTGGCAAGTAAAATCCAATGCCAGCAATGCAAAAACGCTAAACATCCTACTTGGACAGTCGTACACTTCAGAACATTCGAGACTTTGTGAGAAATAGGGGGTTAACACTGAAAAAGAGAAATGATGAGTCCTATGTATAATTCTGAAGCTTTAGTTTGACTTTCACCGTTTTGACAGAGTTTTAATGGCAGAGTTTGAGTTGTAGTTAAATAAGGTTAGCATGAAGTGCGTATTTTGCAAGGAAAATGTATTGTCTCTAAAGTCTGTGCAAACATGAGGCATTTTGTCCTTGCAAATTGTACAAGGAAAACTGGCAAGCAAAATTGAATGCCAGCAATGCAAAAATGCTGAACATCCCACCTTGGATAGTCGTACACTTCAGAACCTTTAAGACTTTGTGAGAAATAAGGGGTTAACACTGAAAAAGAGAAACTTTGAGCGATATGTATAATTCTGAAGCGTTTGACTTTCATTGTTTTAACAGAGCTGTGACGGCTGTTTAAGAGTCAAGTTGTTCAAGAAAAACTGGGAAGCAATGTTGAGCCAATTAAATTTTTTTTTACATATTACATATATCGAAGTCATTTGTACAGTTTTATTTTTGAAAAAACATGCAACTGACTACATTAAACACGGCTCCAAGTTTAGTGCTTATGGTCATTTCTCATAAGCTTATTGAGCCCTGAGACATTAAAAACATTGCAACATTCCTATTGTGTTCTGAATTCTCTCGCACTCTCTCGATATATAGATTCTATACATCTAGATCTATATCGATATAGATGGATAGATATATCTTTTTTACACACACTTGCACGCAGTCAAACCCATAATTAATTATACCCCTGGAAAATTTTGATTGACTTTTATTCAACCAGCAACTTTTTTTAGACAGGAAATGACATAGCTGTCTCCCAAAAGATAATACGACGATCTACAAGAGGCAATATTAAGGGGAAAAAGAAAAACATTTCTCAGCTTTTATTTACAACTGAGCAAAAACTGTCATGTTTATTCATACCCTTCACAAAGTCTCAGGGAAAATCCAAATTTCTATACCATTTGTAACCAGTGACTTCTGGGTGGTTGGCTGTCGGCCCCTGATTGGCGGTCGAAGGTATAAGGAGGTTTAGGTGCCTGGGCTAGTGCCTGTTTCCTCGCGATACCGGAAGACGTTAGTCTCACTGGGCAAAGTGAGTGCAAGTGCGAGAGGTGCGGTAAAGAGCAGGGATCCAGACTTGTATGTTTTATTTTGTGTTTGGTTTTAACCTTTTTTATGTTTGGGCTATTTGCAGTGTGGCCACATGGTATTTTAAAGCAGGAACTGTGGAGGTTAGAGACGACTGTGTGCGGAGCATCAGCGCAACAGGTAGTTATTACCGCACAGTGTTTTATATATTTACCGTTGATTAAAGGGGATGTTTTAATGACATAAAATAATTATTGGCTTGTTTTTCAGTGATGGCGGCTGTAAACATCACTGTGTTCTGCTGTCCTTTTTGATTTGGTTATAGGTTTTTTGTTTGAGTTAGTCCGCCCCGGCCTTACAGGGCCGGTAGACGAGAATATCTGGGAGTAAGTCTTGTGAGGGCGGACTAACTGTAATTTCTTTTCATTTCTTGTTTTGTTTGTTTGCCACTTCCCCACTTCAGCATGGATACACAACCAGACGACCAAATCCTGACCGACTTCTAATGTTCACGGTTTGTTTCACGTGTGATTTAAAGTGCGATTCTGTGTGCTTCCTGAGCGTGATTAGTTTGGGTCTGCAGTGTATTTTAAAGGGACATGATATTAACCTGCTTAAAATGAAACCTTAGTTGATGTCTGTTGTGATCTGGTGCTGTTTAGAAAATGAAAGTAAATACCAATAGGACAAGATAGAAAGTTTTGTTTTTATTAGTAAATGTATTGATTAGATTAAGTTGAGTTTTGTGCTCCTTGTCCTCTCAAATCATGTTATTTGACAAAGTTTTTATCCTGTTTTTTTTAAAAAGAGCGCAGCAGCTGTATCACCATCGATTCGGCTTTGTTTACTTGCCGGATCTGCTGATTGCACTGAGAACAGCAGTCGTTAAGGATTTAATTTTGGCAAGGACATCCCAGGTGAGATAATGACAGCAATGGAAGTAGAAAGGAGTGCTTTGAAACCACAGACTGGGAGACTCTCTGTGAGCTTCATGGTGAGGACATTGATGGTCTGACAGACTGCATCACAGATTACATTCATTTCTGTGTGGACACCCATGTACCCACAAAAAACATTCACTGCTTCCCCAACAACAAGCCCTGGGTCACCAAGGACATAAAACAAGAAGAAGGTGGCATTCAGGTCTGGTGACAGGGAGGCAGTGAAGAGGGTTCAGAGGATTCTGTCTGTCAGGATCAGGGAGGGGAAGGAGGCTTACAGGAGGAAACTGGAACAGAGCCTCCAGCAGCAGAACACCAGGGAGGTGTGGAGGGGTATGAGGACCATCACTGGCTATAAGACCAGCAGCCAGGTGACTGAGGGGACGGTGGATCAGGCCAATGAACTTAACAACTTCTTTAATAGATTCCAGGCCGGGTCTCAGAGCCACCTGCACCTAAACATCACAACCTCTGTCCCTCCCCCACAAGTCCCAGCTACTACACATGTGACCATCTCGTCAGATGGGAGAGAGTTCCTCTGGGGCGGACAAAGTCCTGTTTGATCCCCGTGAATAAGAAACCACGTCCTAGTGTCTTAAACCAAACCAGACCAGTGGCTATGACTTCACACATCATGAAGGCCTTTGACAGACTGGTCCTGGACTCTCTCTCCGTCCATTAGTCAAACCATCACTTGACCCCCTTCAGTTTGCCTACCATCACACCTACACCCACCTGGACAAACCTGGGAGTTCAGTGAGGATCATGTTTTTCGATTTCTCCAGTGCATTCAACACCATCCAGCCTGCACTGCTGGGAGAGAAGTTGAAAGACATGATGGTGGATCTTCCCATAATCTCCTGGATCATGGACTACCTCATTGGCCGCCCTCAGTACATCTGCCTGCAAAACTGTGTGTCTGACACCGTGGTCTGCAGCACAGGAGCTCCTCAGGGGACGGTCCTGTCTCCTTTCCTCTTCACTCTGTACACATCAGACTTCAGTGGTTTGCTGGGGCAGCAGCTTAAAGGTGGCTGACACTAACAGACTGGACAAATTAATCAGGAGGGCTGGTTCTGTTCTTGGCTCTCCAAACTCCCTCCCACCCTACACAGTGTCCGGGCTGGACAGAGTAGCACGTTCAGCCAGAGACTTATCAATGTCAAGTGCTCCACAGAATGCCACAGGAAGAAATGATTTCCATCAAACTCTTTAATTCCTCCCCTGCCTCCCTCTGTAAAGGGGAGAGGGGCAACAACTTTAGTGATGGATGGTGTCATTATGTTTGTGTTCTTGTTTATTGTGCTTATATATTTGTTGTTTTTATATTTCGTTGGTGCTATTTATGGTTGTGGGTCCTCTAATCTTTCTAAAATAAGAGCAGCTGTATTTGTGGCAAAACAATTTCTAATTAAAGTGATTTGAATCTAGAGATGGCAGAAAACAGCATCTAGGAAATAAAGAACTTAGACAAGATGCGCTGGGAGGAGGTGAGAAGATTTAATCTGCATCTCAAAGACATTTCTACATGTGTCTACAACTGCAAATAACAGTTTAGGTTGCTTATTTAAAGTGTCTGTAATGTGTTGTTGTTTTTCCCATTCTCCTGTTGCATTTTGTTAGTTATATAATCAGTCACTTTTTAAAGCTGTAGTTACAGTTTGTAACCCTTAAAGTACATATGTATGCTTTTTTCTTCTAATCAAGTGTTTTTAGTAAAATGTGCCTGCAGCTAGCACCTGAGGCAGCTAAAACCATGGATGCAGAATATACCCATCTGAGTACACAGAGCTCCTGAAGAGGTATGTGCAATAAAGTTACTTTAGAATCATTTCTACATAGGAACTGTGAGTCAGTGAGTTTCTCTTGTTTGCACTTATTTACAGTATGTAAAAGTCTGTTTAATGTTCTTATGTAGCTAATGTAATGTGTTTAGGAGTAGACGTGACTTGGGGCAGGTTATAACCACCATAGTCTTTTTAAAGCTGACCTATTAGAGCTTTAAGTTTTATAGCCGCGTTGTCCCCATAACACACCTTCTTATTCAGTTCTGAACAATGTGTAATAGCTCAGATCACACTGGTCCCCAGAAGGAACATGGTGTGTAATTGGTCCCCACTAATTGTTTTCATCTTCAGAGTTTTAACATAGCTCATGTAATGCATTTAGAAGCTTTGTATTTGAGGCAAGTTTTAACCCTCAGACACTTGTTAAACTTACATTTGTATTCCAAAATTGAGAAGAACAAAAAGTGTTGTAAGTTTCTGTTCTCTCAAAAAGTTTTATTTTCATTATCGTATTCACTTTTACATGGTTTCAATATGCTAAATTTCTTTATTGAATATTTTTGTTTCCCTTGACCCCTGATTAATTTCTTTGTTTTTGATGTTGTAAATGAAAAACAGATTTTGAGGATTCTGCTGAACTTTTGATTTCACATCAGGGAGTGGAGAAGAATGCATTGCAAATACTACTGATGAAAGTGACAGTGAAGCTAGCCTGAAAACAAACGTTAAGCTCAAGCATACTCCTAAGGATTGTATATCCAAAGATTTTTAGCTCAATAAATCTCCCTGAGCCTGACAGCACAGACACTGATCTCTGACAGTCACAGATTTATATCAGAAGGTGCTTGATCTGATGAAGAACCATGTTCTAGTCAAACTCTAGTTGTTAGTGCATCTCAAAAAAAGGGAGGTCAAAGAGTATACAAAAAGCGACATTATTGCTTGTACTACTGCAAACCTTATGCCAAGATGGCAAGGCATCTGGAACCCATCCATGATGATAAAAGTGATGTGGCTAAAGCTCTTAGCTTACCAAAGGGCAGGGGAACTAAATGACACAATCAGACACCAGGGAAAAGGACAAAGATTATCAAGCACTAATGTGGCAAGAAAGACTTAAGACGGAAGGAAGAAAACCCAGAGAGGGCGAAAACCAATACTGACCCAGACAGGAGGAGTGCAGGATAACGGAGGGAGACGCCAGACAGACACAGGCTCAGGTAAGCAACAGGAGCGGACGGATCAAGATATGGGCGGCAGGAAGTGATGTTACGCTTGAAGCAGATGATTCAACTCGGTATTGACTTTTTGAAGCAGAAGTATCGCGGCTGTTGTGTCGATGCCTCGCTTCACCACGCGACCACCCAAATGAAGCTTCATTACGTCACTGCAACCCTGCCCCCAAAAAATTACGTTCGTATACAACTAAACTGCATTCCCAATTATGTTTGCTTCTTAAACGTATTTTGTCAGTCATTACGTTTGCCCGTAACGTTTTAAATACGTTCTGCAGGTAACTTCTCAGTATGTACCATCTCCAACATTATTATACAGACACTTTACGATGTCTGTTGGCCTTGTAGAAAATGACCATCACTTTAAGAAAACTCTCTGCCAATATGACCTTTCTTCCGGCGGGCTGGATTCTGAGCTCAAAGAGAGGGAGTGGTTCAAGGAGCAGCTGAAGGCCGTGGACAGGTACAACGCAATAGACAGCGTCCTGAGCTGTGAGCTGAGCCACAGATCTGCACTGGTGAACAGCTGGAAGATGACTCTGCAGGTAGCGTTTCAGGCTTGTCTTGTCTTTAGAAATTATGTTTCTAAACAACTAAACTGCAATCCACGAGGCCATCCATCCATCCAGGACAACCAAATGCTTGCAAATCGATATGTGTTAATGTAGCGCATCATTAATTTACAAACATACGTTCGTACACATTACAATTATACATGCATATATTGTTGCATTACGGTGATAGGATGCAAAAACTTTAAAAGGGGGGTGAGGGGATGAATTTTGAACAGCATTTATTACATGCTGTATTGTAGAGATGGGACGTTTGACACCGAGGCTTCAAAGCCTGTTTCGCTCTAATGAAGCAAACTGGTTCGAAACAGTGTTTCATTTGTTTACTCAGAGTAGCTTAGATCCAAACCTCTGTGTGTGACATGGAAACCTTCAGAAATGCCTGATGTTGAAATGCACCACGGCCACAGGAAAGTAAGCACTCACTCACTCACTGTACACTTGCAATGAACATGAACTCGGATGTGTTTTGTTTGTTATGATGTAATCACTTTCTTTTTCTTCCTGCTCTTACTCAGACCCAGCTCCGGCCCCCTCTGCCACTTGTGACGTCTGCGGTGAGCCCAGCACTCTAGAGACCGGGCATACTGTGCCGTGTCTGAGGGTCCCAAACTGCACAGGAGTGGCTGAAGGAGCAGAGGAGAAAGACAAGGGCTTAGCTGAAGAAGGCAGCAAGGGCCCAGCGTGCCGCCCTTGCCTCCTCTGCGGCGAGCCCAGGACACGGAGACAGGGCACGCCTCATACAAGGGGCACCCGTACTGGGCCGAGGGTCCTGGGGCCAAAAGCCCAGCACAGTGGCTGAAGGAGCAGAGGAGAACCACAAAGGCCCGACGGGTCGCCTCTGCCTCCTACGTGCCGTGCGACATCTGCGGTGAGGGCAGCACTTTGGAGACAGGGCACGCAACACACAGGCGTACACACAGGGACGGGCGTACTGCGCTGTAAGGTCCACAGCCCTCCACCTCCCCCAACACCTCTGTGCCAAGCCGCATGACTAAATAGAGGAGGAAGAGGAAGGAGAAGGACAGAATTGTGCGGCAGACAGATCCGTCCGGTCAGTCCTGGTGTCAAGCCTGGGGACCCATGCGAGATCTGTGGCTATGCCAGGACTCTGGAAGAAGGCCATGCCTACTATAATGGACAGTTCTACTGTTCCAGGACTGGTCTGCAGGCCAAGACCGCCCAGCAGTGGCTACTGGACCAGGAAGGCGTTGCTGATTCCCCCATCCCATGGACCACCATCTTCATCAGAAAGAGGTGTGAAATGGACCATGGTGTTTCACCACCACTCCCACCGGTCACACGGCGAAAGCCGTACAAACTGCGTATCTGCCAGTGGTGTGGCCTGCCTCGCCAACATGCCAAAGAGAACTTCTGTGCTCTTTGATTGCAAGTCTGTGGAGCAGTGGCTGACAGAGAGGAGGATTAAGGAATGAACACTGTCTCTAGTCTCTGTGTTTAGTGATGCCCTTTATTCCTCGGTTTTATTTTGGAAGGTCCGCTCCGGACACCGGAGTGCCAACTCCTGGCCACACTGTTAAAAAAAACGTACATCCTATCACAATAAAACTTACACGTGTCAACACAAGACAAGATTTGATATATAATTTGTTAGTGAAAGAAAATAAAAATACACAAAAAAAGTTGATAAAGTGCTTAGCTGAACTTTGGCAGAGTGAGAGTGACATCACCACTCTACCTTCTCCAAAGTTCCGTCCATTAAAATGAATGGAGAAATTTCCGGATTTTAAGCAGTCACATAAAACTTAAGCTGCTCTAATTCAAAAAGTATAAACGCTATGAAGAAGCTGTTTTACAGGAACAGAGCTGAAGGTGTCTGGACCCGTTTAAAGTTTGACATTTCTATGACAAAGTATGGCGACACACCATGAGGGTGAAGGGAGGAAGGTCAATAAAAATACTCCAACTGCCATTTTTTGACCAAAAAAATGGAAAAATACATATTTATAAAGTACCAAATACTTTTGAAATAAAAGTAATAGCACACATGCCGGGACCGAGCCGGTCAATTTGATGTATAGTTTGTGTGCCATCTCTCTCCCGTTCGGGCCGCATTCCGGTTGACGGAAGAATAAGATATAAATCTATAAATAAAGAGACCAGTTTAGAGGTGGAGAATAATAGGTGCCTACATTAAAATGAATTGAGGCAATGCATGGCTTGGCTTTTCCCGTACATGTACAGGTCCTTCTCAAAAAATTAGCATATTGTGATAAAGTTCATTATTTTCTGTAATTTACTGATAAACATTA
>JAUMHJ010000062.1:0-12215 GCA_032361105.1 Microctenopoma lineatum
GCTGGTGACTAAGAACTTTCTGGTCAATCAAAATGTAGCTTGTGATTGAAGCTTTGTAGCACTTTCCATCTTGTACTTACTCTTAGACCTCTAGCTTCTTATCATAGTTGTTTGAAGTAACAATCTTTGAAAATCTGAATAATGAAGATTAAAATTTTCCACACCTGTTTAGTCTGTAAATACTGGATAGTGCGGTCTCTCAATTTGCATTACCTGCCATGGTGGAAGCAGTCTCGCATTAAGCGCGTACCTGCTGGAGGCTCGATTGTTCTGTTGGTGGACTTCAATGCTCACCCCAACCCTCAATTTGAACTAGATCAGTGCTTTATTGTTGGACTTCTGTGCTCGTCACAGATTGTCCATAAAGAACTTCAGGATCTCCATAGGTGCATCTGGCACCAGGACACCTTTAGTCGCAGTTTGATAAATGACTTTGTGGTCATGTCATCAAACTTGGTAGACCTCGTAGACCCAAGTGCATTGTGGGGGTCTGCTGTGAATATCTGGCAGAGTCCCCTATCAGGATAGGTATAGGCAGGCCAAGCGGAATGTGGCTTTGATGATTACTGAGGCAAAAATTCTGGAATGGGAGGAGTTTGGTGAGGCCATGGAGAATGACTTTCAGATGGCTTTGAGGAGATTCTGGTCCCCATCTGGCATCTCAGGTGGAGTAGAAAGTAAGCCACTCCGCATTATATAGTCAACCATATTTGATAGATGTGTGTTCTTGTTTTAGATTTTTAGCTTGCTATGAAACCATATATTAGCACTAAAAAGAGCTTTATGTAATATTACATAGTTAAGAATATGTAGTGTTGTTGACTGATGACTAGAATTGATATACTGTTTTCTGTGCATGGTTGGTTTGGATATGTTGTTGACAAGAGTGTAAGGTATGCATCTGGCTTATTACCAAGAAGAGGGTATGTATGTATACCATATTATATTATTTCACATATTACTCCATCTCTAGTGACCTCAGAAGGCCTACATGGAAATTAAATTGGCCCACTCAAACTAAAACTATAACAAATTAAATAACTTTTAAGTAAAGATTAGGTTTAGATTTGAGGCCGAGAATGTATAACGTGTGGTCCGTTGATGCAAAAGGAAAGGAGTGAATCATCCAATAATCTGATTAAAAAACTCTTGCCTTGAACTCTTGCCTGAAGTGTCACAGATTTTGTCAGCAGAGAGTCTCTCAGCAGCCAACAAATCACACACATTATCTACATCTTACCCGTCTTTTTTACAGTGTTATTATTTGAGACACATCTGAGCGATTTGATCATCCATATATTGAACATTAACACCTGAGCCAGCTCTGAACCCTTATCCATTCATTATCACAACGATTTTTCCTCTTAAGGGTTGTGGGACTGCTGGAGTCTGTCACGGTCTGACAGACATACATTTTATTCAGTAGTATACATCATTAGATATTGTTAACATTGTGTCTTCTCTCTCCCCTAGTTGTGATTTTTTCTCTCTCTCTTTTTCTGTCTGTAACTTCTGCATGTGTCTTCGACCTCTGAGTTATGTGAGTTTTCTTTGTAGCTGCTGGTTCAATTGGTTCAACAACCAATGATTTTATAAATACAATGAAACCAGCAAGAAATGTCCCTGAGACCTAATACGTTTACTTTTGTTACTCTACTAGGGTGTAACGTAGCACAGCCAGAGTTATTTACTACAACATTTATTGCTTCAGCTTTCTTATTTGCCTCATTTTTCCTGCCGTTTTATACGTATTTAATTAAGTAAAATAGAATTTCATCAAACAGCAGGCAAATTATGACCTCTTTTTCAGCTTAGGTTTCCCATCTGTTCCCCCATCCGTCTTTCTTTCAGCAGGTTGTAGACTAAGAGGGACAAACTGCTGCAATAAAGAGCAGCAATAAAGGCCTTTATTGCTGCTCTTTATTGCAGCAGTTTGACCCTCTGTCTCCACTTTGAGCTGCAGTGTGTGTGAATGTAAAGTTGTAAAGATATTTTATGCTCCTAAATCATATCAGTCGAGCGTCTACTTCTTACACACAGAACATGTTATGTTAGGTTACTTTTTTTGTCTCCATTCGACACATTCCCTTTAGATAAAGGGAAATTACTGAAAACAATCTTTGATTCAGTTTAACCAAGCTAGTTTTAGCTAGTGCTTAATTAACTTCACATCATTTGACTGGACTATGTGAATAAATCGATTTGATTGGTATCAAGCGCAGAAATGTTTTTGTTTTTGTCACGATACCATCATGGAAGGTTTCTCATCTCCTGTGTAGTCTTGTGTTGTGTTGCCCAACCTCCTCCTCCTGGCTGTGTTTTTTGGTGCTGTTGTATATGACCTAAATAGTCATGAGGAAGGTCTAATTCCGTTTGACCTTCCTCGTGACAGCATGTGTCACTTTCGCAGGTGTGAGTCTACACTGTCCTGGGAATGGCCCATATGCTTGCTCGTTCTCCTAGTTACTGTAACCTTAGTTATTGTATACATTATATTATGGAACATTAGTTCCTACCTGCCTGTTTCATGGGAGAGGAATGAGAGTGGGACTCGAGGTGAGGGATAACCACATGGGTTGACATGTACTGTGATGCCGTGTTGGTGTGAATTAAAGGAAGAAAAAGTTAAACCACAAGAATTGTAGCCTGCTCATTGCCTACAGCCCAGAGACTGGAGCACGCTACCGACGTTCAGAATTAAGGGTTACATTACTAAGCAGCTAGGCTAAACGCTGTTTATTCTTGCATCCACCTATATTTTTAGGTTGCCTGTGTCCATACAGAATTCTGTCTCTAACACTGCACTATTAACAGAGAAACTTTTATTTTCTGACTCACCCTCAGCCACATGTCACTCTCTTCTAGCAACGCTGACCTGTACTTTGTTAGCAACTTGCCCTTTCTCTTCCCTTACCTAACCTTTGTGACCCTTCACACATCTCTTTCGCAATACCAGATACTCCCTTTATTTACAGCACAATATATGACAAAAGCATATGATAAAGAACAACAACATACATTTGATTATATGTCAGCGTATTTACATGCATAAATGTTGACTCCATTGTTGCCTTTCCCACATTCACGGTGTTCTTCTGAGGGAAGCTATGCCGTGAGCAGAGAAAAAACACATGACACGTGACAAGTAAACATGAACAGATTATTTAGCAAGATAAGATGCCTTGCTTACCTTTTCTGCACACACATTTTTTGTTCATGTTTAGATCTTGGGCTCCCCTGCTCAAGGGGTCGGACGACCAGAACCCCCTCCAGGCTGGGTGCAAGCATGTAGAGGAAATGCGGTTGCTGAGGATAGAGAAAGGTTTTCCACAGAGTTTGTTCTATTTCCTTTATTGCTTATTTGATTGATAACATTTTGAGTCAAAAAGCTAAGACAACGTCTCTTAGAAAAATGAATCTGTTTCTCTTCATGTTCTTCCTACTAATTTATTGTGTGCCATGCAGTGAGAATGTCCTTCTCCTTCCCTTTTACCAGTCTGATAAAACACATTTTCACCAAATAACACAAATGTTCTACATTTGCACGGAGCAGGGAGAAAGAGAAGCTGGTGTCTGCTGTCTTTTAGTTTCAGTAACCATTTTTTAAAATTATTTATTTAGCAGGTCTTACATCTATGTGTTATTTTGTTGCTTCACATAATCTTTAAATTCTGGTCCTGAAAAATCTTTGCATTGCTAGGTCTCCCAATATTTCACCTAATGATTCAATAGTTGGATGTCAAACAAACAAGCCTTTGTGTACACTTATATTTTTTTGAGTTTATATGTGTGTGTCAACATATAAACATTATACGCATAAACATTACACTCAATAAACACATTTGTAACTCAGCTGACCTATGAAACAGTATGTTTTCACTCAAAACACACACACACACACACACTCGGCAACCTGTCACAGAGCCCAATTTTAAAGATAGGCCACTCACAGAAAGATTGTGTTGATTTTGGCAGGCTGGCTTCATTTTAGTCATTCTAGTTTTTATTAGTCTTAGTCCCGTCCATACTAGTCTAGTCAAGTTTAAGTCAACTAAAAGTCTGAGCATTTTTGTTCTATTTTAGTCAATTCAATTCAATTTAATTCAGTTTAATTTATATAGCACCATTATGTAAATATAGTTGAATTAAAATTCAGTACTTTATATATATGTAGAACTCTATTACACACAGTACAGTAAAAATATAAACGCTTTTTGCTTCCAGCAAAAACAAAAGCGTTTATATGCCTAACTGGTGACAAGGTATGGCCTGGTGTCTCTTCCTCCAACTTCCACACCTTCACTGATGGAGAGAGGTGGTGACCTGAAACCATCTTGTCTCGAAGAGCGCGCACACTGGAATGTGGCCCACCATGATGTGGTTCCTGCCTGTGTTGTGACTTGTGCTATGAGCCGAGCTCGGGTTGTGGCAAATGTACTGGACCAGGAACCTATGCAAATGAAGACCGTTTTACCTTTGCCACCTTTTCTTTTGCTTTTTGTTCACAGTGACTGGGTAAAGGAACAGGACGTAAAGTCTCTTCGCTTAAGTCCTCCCATATGAAGAGGTGGCGGATGCCGCTCACGGCTATATCCTCAAAGATGGCTTGTTGGTGAGGAAGCGGGTTCCTCAACGGAATAGTTTTGTTGGTGAGGAAATCCTACAGGTAGTGGTGCCATATAGATTATGGCCGCGTCGGTTGTACTATGTGTATAAAATGGCGAAAGTAAATCTGCAAGCAGCACAACATAAAATGAAGCGACTGAATGATTGCCGAGTAGTAAAACAAGAGTTCGCCCCAGGTGACAAAGTACTGGTTTTACTGCCAATGGTTTGTTTGCCGTATCAAGCTAAGTTCTCTGGATCCTACACAGTGGCCCGGAACGTGTCATAACTGAACTATCTGATTAATACTGATTAATAATATTGATAGGAAAGTCTATGCAGCTATGCCATGTGAACTTGCTGAAAACTTATTATGCTCATTTTGATGTGTTTCTTCTGCTGCTGCTATGTCTGTGCAGTGTTCTGACGTCACTTTAGGTTCTGCTGACAGTCAGGGTAGGGACATCTGTATGCCTGATGATGGTCTGTTGAAAGGTTGACTTAAGAACTCGGAGTTGCTCGCAGACTTGGAAGTGGTGCAAAGCACTTGTCAGTCACGGAGGAACGACCTGGTGAGTCTCATAAACGAGTTCCCCTCATTGTTTGGAGATGTTCCCTCTCCTACCCAACTTGTTCAGCACGACATTAGTCTGGGAGGGGCCCAGCCAGTAAAACAACGATTTTACCGTAGGTCATCGAAGAAGTGTGAACAGCTTGAGGCAGAGGTCAGATATATGTTGGAGAATCATATATCTGAACCCTGTTCTTCCAGTTGGGCTTCCCCATGTTTGCTGGTGAACAAACCTGATGGGACATTTCGGCCCAACTAAGTTTTTCAGTTTGACTTATAGGGTATTGGCAGGTACCTTAACGCCTAGAGCTAAGGAGATGGCATCTTTTGTTACACCTTCTGGCCTGTACTCGACCTTTCAGTGCTGATGAACAAGGTGGTAGACGGTTTAGCAGGTTGTGTGGTATACCTTAATGTTTTGGTAATATACAGTGACGACTAGGAAGACCATCTGAAACGGATTAGAGCACTGGGGAAATCTAACTGCTAACTTAGCCAAGTGTGAGTTTGCAAAGGCAATAGTTAACTACCTTGGTAAAGTGGTGGATCAAGGGCAGGTCAGCCCGGTTCGAGCCAACCAAGTTTCCCGTTCCAGCTACCAAGAAAGAGCTTTCTTGGTTTTTGGGCACCATGCAAGTTTTTGTAACCACTTCTCCACTGTGTTTCCCCCACTCACTGCCCTTCTCAGTTCTAAGGTGAAATTCGATTGGTCCCTTGAATGTCAATATGCTTCTGAGTCAGTAGTTGTGTTCTGCTCCTGTTTTGTCAGCTCCAAAGGTAAACCAGCCTTTTCACATTGTTTGTGGATGCCAGCAAGGTGGGCGCTGGCCCAGTACTCAAGCAGGCCAATGACCAAGTTATCGAGGGTCCACTGAGTTACTTTTCTTGGAAGTTTTACTCTCATGAGCTAAATATTTCCATTATTGAGAAGGAAGCCCTGGCTCTTATTTGGGCATTACGCCACTTTGAGGTCGGAAGCGGATCGAGACCTTTGGTTGTTTACACGGATCATAACCACTAACATTTTTGCACTCTCTTCAGAACCCAGACCAGCGTCTTATGCGTTGGTGTTCCTACAATCTTACCACTTGAAGGGTGCCGACAACCCCATGGCTGATGCCATGTCGCGCATACACTACATGCACTACTGATTCTGCCTGACTAGCACACTCCAGTCGGTATGTTTAGTTTTAATATATATTGTTGGTTAAAATAAACCACCTTAAGTTGAGTTTGTGTGTGTGACTTCCCTTTTTGTTGCCACCCATAAGCCAGGTGGTAACATGACAGATTGTTACTCTGATTACAGCACTAGCAGCCACCCTGCCAGTTTCATAAGGAGAGGAAAAACACAAGAATGACAAAAATCTTCTTTTTAGAAAAGCATTAAAAGAATGCACAGATCAAGTTTACAGCTCAGACCAGGAAACTAAACCAGAAAGTCAAAGCGAAATGTCTGTTTTGTTCAGTCTAAGGAGCAGCTTCTTTTTCAGAGAGAGCTAATTCAGAAGTACTAAACTGTTTTACAGAAGAACCCCACAGGAAAAGATTGTGGACCTCACCAGTGGACATAAAAAGAAACAGGACAGAGGGGGAAATTACATTCGGTCTTCAGAAACTGGTGTGAGTGCTTTGGTTTGTTTTCTTGCCTCCTCGGTCACCTGTGAGGAGCAGAACAAGTCTGGATTCAGACAGGTAAAAAGGATTTAATAAAGTGGTTTAGCTAGCAACTACATGATAAACGGCTATGTGTCTCACAAGTCTCACAATGATTAGTGTAACTGCTGTCGGCAACCAGAGAAATTTGTGTTAATATATAAAACTTTTCTGTGTGATGTTTAGTCCATGTCTCATTGACAGCGACAGGGAACGGGAGAGAGCAGCATTTTTTTGGGAGTTTTTGGAGTGTTTCTTGGAAAACTTTTGGAAAAGCTGACTTGCTAATTAATTATGTAGCTCTATCAACATTTAAGTGACTGTGAATGTCCAGTTTGCCTTTTGTACTAATATTGTCAATATTTTATTTACTTATTGCAAGACATTGTCACTCTTTCAAGTAGAGGTCTGCGTGTATGTATGTGTCTGGACAGGCAAGAAACGGAGGGGGTGCATGCTGCGGGTTCAATAATCGAGAAACTAGGACAATGAACGGATCCACAGTCTACACACCACCGACTACACCACACACAAACCTCTCTAATTGTTTATGATTGGCAGCTGGGAGTCATGTGCTATTGGGTGCAGCATGAGGTGGTCCATACAACTAAGACACTAATATATTTTTTATTAATTCATTCACAAATAAACACAGTACATTTTATGAGTACAATGAGTACAAATAAAAACATAATGATAAAAAAACACAATGACCTTACACCAAGATTAAACCATTGAGTAACAATATTAACAGTAATATTGGTTGACTGAAAGGTAGGAAAAATGTAAATTTAATGTAATAATTAATGACAACATAATTATTTACAATTAACATAATTAAAAGCAAGGATAATTAAAAAGTAATAATATTATTGTAGTTTAGTGTGCCGTAGTTTTTCTGATCTACCGCACACCTGGCATATTCTGACTGCTACGTGGTTTAATTAGTCCCAGATACAAAACACACTACAGACTTTAACCCACTGTACAGCCCCTCCCTTCCATAAATGTCTCCCTTACCTTTGGCACATCACACAAACTCTGAATTTGATGATCTCAATAAAGGAGACTGGGCATCCATGCAAGTCTCCTGATACCAAACCCTTAGTCATAAAGCACTAAACAAGATGCCCACTAACAAATGTCCTTAACCTAATAGTTTCCCAGAAGAATTCTATAAACACTAAAATTCTATTATGATTGTTATTATCTCATAGACTGTAGACTATTTACCTTAATTGAACTCACACAGTTGACTTTGACACAATGAAGACTATAATTTTATCATTGGATGCAGAAAAACTTTTGACAAAGTAAAGTGGATATTTTTCTTTAGCACTCTGCTCAGGTTTGGATTTGGTTAAAAACTCACCTCACCTAGGGCCACAGTTATCACAAATGGGATCACCTCACAGAGTTTCACACTTCACCTGGGAACCAGACAAGGATGCCCACTCTCCCCTCCCTTTTCCATTTGACACTGGCAACATAAAATATCTAGATAATATTCCCCCCAAGCTTTTTAATAACTACCACCATCTCCTTAAAAAAACAGAAAATGATTTCCGACACTGGACCAACCTCCCACTCTCATTAACAGGGCGAATCACTAGAGTTAGAATGAAACCTTTACCACAAATAAACTATTTTCTATACAATGCTTCCCACAACTCACACGATAATTGGTTCAAATCACTTAGCATCTTCACTTTTCTGGCAACACAACTACAATACTATATGAAATGGACTCAAAAAGATAATTACAACAACTGATGATTGATCGTATAATATCATCAGTGTAACAAAATGTAATTCCAGATCTCTTCGTGCTTCTATTACTTCAAAAATATTACTATATCCTAAACTCTGGTGAAAAGGCCTCAAGATCAGGACATCAACATTAACGCCATGTAGATACACGCCAATCTGGCAAATTCCCATTTTTCACTTTTATAATACAATTCATCCACAACGGTCTCTTTTTGTTGATCAGTAGTAAACTTTTTTCTCCTCTCTCGTGTCAACATTGACACGCCTTTTTACTTGCCGAAGCAAAGCCCTAGAAACAATGTTTCCTATTTTTGCAGGTTCCATTTGGCTCCATTGGATCCTTTCTTCCCTACTGCTTTTCTCTCATCATAGAATTACAGCAGAATTCTAAGAGGGAAAAACAACAAACTGCGATTTCTAGCAGATATTTTTTGTTCATCTTTAGATCGTCATTGTCTACAATCAAAGGGATTTTCATCAAGCGCTCAATCGATCTATCAATATGTGCAGGTAATTTATTCTCAATTAATTTGCTTGATATAAATGTGGCTTTTTACTAATTAATTAATTTAAATAAAAATTGACTTAAGTATTAATTAGATTTGTTCAAAACTGCCAACAAAATATCAAAAACAAATCTGAAAAAAAACTATGCTAAAATCAGACAAAACTTTAAATGCTTATTTGATGTGACAAACTGATGTTTTTATGAGAAACAGACATCTGTTTATTTTTTCTCAATATACTACTACTGTAAATATATATTTCTAATGACCTGGTAAATGAACATAAAATGAAAGAAGAACTATGCGGTGTAGTCCAATTAATTTGAAATGGAGGAAACATTGTTATCAGTGTTGTGCACTAATACATTAGTAATGCTTAATCCCTAGTGTAGGATTGCAGTAATAGTACATTCTATAGTACTAGTGTAAGGGATTAGTATTCCTTTAATATCAATAATAAGAATTCATTACTAATCCAACTAATGAAGCATAATTCCCTGCATTAATTCATAATTCCCTGCATTATTCCCTAAACTTGTCCATTAATCCTATCGACAGACAGTGCTTCAAACTGACCAAATGTGCAGGAGAATAACACTGAACGTTTTACGAGAATTAATCTGCAATGGACAGTTAAGGAAATGAGCTACAGGCCTGAAGTCATAAAAAAGTTGATTTATTTCCACTCAAAGTAAAAATTGTGTATTACATTCATTCATCACACAGAGACTATATTTTTCAAATGTTTATTTCTTTTAATTTTGATGAATATAAATGACAACTAATGAAAATCCCAAATTTAGAATCTCAGAAAATTTGAATATTAAAACAAATGCAAAAAAAAGATTTTTAAAAATGTTGGTGAATTGAAAAGTATGAGCATGTACAGCACTCAGTATTTAGTTGGGGCTCCTTTGGCCTGGATTACTGCAGCAATGCGGCGTGACATGGAGTTGATCATTCTGTGGCGCTGCTCAGGTGTTGCTCTGATAGTGGCCTTCAGCTCTTCTGAACTGTTGGGTCTGGCGTTGGAAATTAAGTTGAGGTTGTGTGTGATTTTGGCTTTCTGCACTTCTGCTTGATTGGTTTCTGTTTTATTTGGTTCAGTTTCATGTTTTTTTATCTGTGTCCTGATTATTTGGTTTTCTGGTTAAATTGAGCTACATTACCCATCATCCCCTTGTCACCCTCTGGACTTCCTGATTCACTGCACTACAACTCCCAGCACTCAGAATAACTCTGGCCTATGTTCTCATTAACGTCAGCTGTTTCCAATCAACCAACCTGGTCCACATCATGTTTACCCTGCTCCTTCAGTATTTCTCTGTCAGATCATCACCCTGCATTTTTCATGCGTCGTCCCTGTTTCTGGTCATCTGTATTCCCCTGCACTCTGGAAAAGTGGGTTTTTGGTGAGTTTGGTTTGGACTGAGTTTTGAATTCATGATTTGTGTTGTAGGTTGTTTATTCAGCCAGTTCTGTTCTTTCCCCGTTTGGCCACTTTCTGGTTCCCCGTGGGTTTAGTCTGTTGGTTTGTTTTTAATGGTTTTCTGTAATGGAGTTTTTCCTCTCTGAGTGACATTCAGTTTGTAGTCCTGTCTGTTTTCACATTTATTAAATTCCTTTTTTTAAGTCCCTTAGTTAGTGTGCATTTCTGTCCTGACTCCACCCTCACAGGCATATTGCATCTTCCTATTCACAATACCCCATAGATTTTCTAAGGGCTTAAGGTCAGTTGTGTTTGCTGGCCAATCAAGAACAGGGATACCATCGTCCTTAAACCAGGTACTGGTAACTTTGGCACAGTGTGCAGGTGCCAGGTCCATGAAAAATGAAATCTGCATCTCCATGAAGTTGGTCTGTGGCAGGAAGCATGATGTGCTCTAAAACGTCCTCGTGGACACCTGCATTAATCTTGGACCTCAGAAAATGCATTGGACCAACACCAGCAGATGACATGGCACCAAAACCATCACTGATTCCTCGCCTCTCCTCCCTTCCTCCAGATTCTGGGACCTTGATTTCCAAAGGAAATGCAACATTTACTTTCATCAGAACAGAACTTTGGATCTCCTAACAGCAGGGCTGTCCTTTTTGTCTTTAGCCCAGGCGAGACACCTCTTGTTCAAGAGTGGCTTGATAAAATAAATTAATGTGCTTTTGACACAGAACTCGGAACAGCCAGCCTCTTTAGCAATGACCTTTTGTGCCTTGCCCTGCTTGTGCAAGGTGTCAATAGTCGTCTTTTGGACAACTGTCAAGTCGGCAGTCTTCCCCATGATAGCCTACAGAACTAGACTGAGAGAGTATTTGAAGGCTTTTGTTGGTGCTTGGAGTTAATTAGCTGAGTGACACAGCAGGTGTCTTCAATTTTGATTTTTATTAGTTGTCAGTTATAACCATCAAAATTAAAAGAAATATATCAGACTGTGTAGTCATGGAGTATAATATACACGTTTCACTTTTTATTCTAAAATATATATTCTAATTTTATGACCAGCACCTGTATATTAAATATTTGACAATAACTGTTTAGCAGTGTGCACAAATGTTTTAATAAAAATGTAAATATTGTAAATGATGATGACTTCTATCAAGATGTTTGACTTTTATTAACAACACTTATGTCCTACTGAGAAGAAAAGAAATATGTGTTGACGCATTTCTTTTGTTTTGTCACTGCAGGGTTTTAAGAAAATTTTTCCTCAGAACAAGATTTTTGTTGAAGTTGGGAACATTTGGGCTGTTGGTTGTTTATCTCTGTAAAGATTTGATCAGTGCCCAAAAATGGGGTACAAGTGGACACGAAGTGAGTAAAGACTTCAGCCAAGTGAAGCCACCAACCAAAAACCTTTCCACTCTAACCTTCAGGCCAAAGTGTCATCAAAATATGTCTGCTGCCAACATGACAGGCTTCAACTCTTTTCCTGGTCGTATGAAAGACTTTCTCTATTATCGACACTGTCGCTATTTTCCCATGTTGCTGGACCTTCCTGACAAATGTGGAGGAGTTGAGAAAACTGTAGACGTCTTCCTTCTACTGGTCATTAAAAGCCCCCCAGTGAACTTCAACCGCAGAGAGGTGCTGCGTAAAACCTGGGCTAAAG
>JAUMHJ010000063.1:0-12187 GCA_032361105.1 Microctenopoma lineatum
TGCACCATCCAAAGTAGGATGGATGCCGTCTCTCCTAATCAGCCCAGGTTTTCTCCAAAACGTCTTCCAGTTATCTACGTAGCCCACGTTATTATTGGGACACCACCTAGACAGCCAGCGATTAAATGACGACATGCGGCAAGAAGACAGAAGGATAAAGGAAGCCACACACACAGACCAGTATCTACACTACAACATAAACTAGGAGTGATCAAGACTGCACTATAGAGCAGAGAACACAGAATCCAACAATATGGCCGAGCCAAAACACAGCCCTCAAATCCTGTGGATATCCAAGTGTGCCTTTAACAAGGCAGGATCTTCTTCCAGGAAAAGGACCACAGAGCAAACTGAATCCCAGGCCCAGAGGACAAACATGGTTATTCCCTATATGACTGGTATGTCTGAAGGACTGAAAAGTATTTTTGGAAAACATCACATACCTGTCCACTTCAAACCCACAAACACACTGAGACAGAGACCTGTCCATCCCAAAGACCGGACACCAAAGCAGAAGAAGAGCAATGTATTGTCTGCTGTTCAGTGCAGTGAACAGTACCCTGAGCTGTACATTGGAGAAACCAAACATCCCCTACACAGGAAGATGGATCAACACAGAAGGAGCAACACCTCAGAGCCAGAATCAGCTGTGTACCTTCATCTGAAGGACAAAGGACACTTTTATGGACCAGAGCGTACAAATACTGGACAGAGAAGACAGGTGGTTTTAGAGAGGAGTGAGGGAAGCTTTGCATGTGCAAATAAACCCCTCACTCAACAGGGGTGGAGGTCCAGATACAACATATCTTCAACCCATCATGCTGCTCTCTCATCCATCCCCAGGAAAGTCAGGACAAACACCTCCAGACAAGGTAGTCTGTGGAGATTCTCAATCATCCAGGTAAAGTTATCAGAAGATTGAGTTATGGCACCTGGACGTCTTTCTTTAGATAGAGACGTTTCATTCTGCATCCACAGAGCTTTTCAATCTGAGTAGATGTAACAGCTCCACCCCTGGCAGCTCCCTATTAGGTGGGTCGTTAAAGGTGGCCAACCGTGTAAATTGGGCCTGATTAAGGTTGGCCACACTTAATTTTTGCAAGACGAGTGTTGCAGAACAAAGTCCAACAGTAAGTTTTAAAGTCTTTAAAACTTTAAGAAATGTGTACAACAATTATGGCTATGATGCTTTTGTCATATCATTTATTGTGTGTTTCCAAAAAACTACTTAACATCCTAAATGACAAAAACAAGAACAAATACTCAGCAGAAAACAATAGGTGACAGCTGACACACAACATTGTCTTTGTTAAACACAAATATCTACCATGATGTCACTTCCACGCATTGCAGCAGCAAATGTATAGATTAAATAGACTATAAGTGTCACAGCAGATCAAAACCAAATATCTGCACATACATATATCAACATTCATCAACAGTCTAATATCTGCCTCGAAGACATGATGCTCAGTTGGTTTCTTTCAGTGATGTATCCCACACGTGTTTGATGCATTTACTATATGTTCTTGTGATGATGGTAATGATGACTTCACAGTGTGGACAAATAATTGCTTTCATTACAGTGCAGTAATGTTTGTTGTAATAACACTTATAGCTTATAAAAAAAGCTTATAATCATAATTCCAAAAAAGGTCAGAAACAAAACAGAATGCAACGACTTTCAATAATTCATATCGTCATTGGACACCTCAGTGTCAAGTTATTCAGCTTTACTTTACGCTACTTTACTTGACTTTATTTTACCTGATGAGGTGATGTGGCCAGACCCTAAAATAAGCAGAATCTCTTAGCTTAGTGTTTTTTTTTTAGTTTACTCTGATTTAGAAGTAAACTTTTAAAAGCCTTTTTATGTTTGAATCTCCACTCAACTATGAGTAGATACATTGTACAGAATGAGTAGAAAATAATAAAGTTTTTCACTTTGAAAATATGTACATTTGAAAAATTAACATTAAGTTATTGCGGATTGTAATTTTGACATGACACAGACAACAGTTCATAAAGCTAAACTTATTTAATTTATTATTGTAGTAAGACACAGGAAATGCTTCGCATTGTTTACCCCACAGAATTTTATGGAAGCCAATTTCTGCCACTAGAAGAAATAATAACAAGAAACTTTCACTCCTTATGTCATAATATGATGTAGTAAGAGATAAAAGTAACTTGTTTACTAATTCTTTATCTACTTCTCATAATTTACATTTTATATAAAATCATTATTAATTACCATTTTCTTCTGCTTCGTGTAGGGGCAGAAATAAGCTTCCATAAGTCTTTCACTGCCTGATAGAAACTACAGAAAATCCCTCTGATGTAATGTGGGTACAATTCATCCACTCAGAGTGGATTTTTACACCTCTCAGCAATAAGGTCATTTGAATGGTGTTAAAAGGAGACAATTCCTGACATTATTACACATGTACGCAGTAACAATTCCAAAGAAAGTCAGTGGGTCACTGTACCTGTCCCAGGTTTCGATATCCATATTTTGCTGCGGTTCTCTCTGCTTGTCCGGGACCACCTGTGATGCGCACAGCCCAGTGGTTTGTGTAAACGTCCCTGCGTCCTGTGGCCGCAGACGGACTGCTGCCAACAGTTATCAGAATGACAAGCACAAAGAAAGTCATCCTGGCTTCAAAGTTGGAGAAGCAAAGAAGTTTCTGGTCCGTTGGACGCGCAGCTGATACTGACGCGCGACCTAACACCCACGAGCTGCGCTCACATTCCGGTCAGACTGACTGCTCCGCAGAAACACCGCGGAGGTTTGACCCGCACCAGCAGCCAGTGGCGCGCAGAGGCTGGACTACACATCACACACAGCTGCCGGTGCCTCTGTACTAAACTCTGTCTGCTGCCTACACTGGAACAAAACGCACTGAAGCAGAGTTGGCCAACAATGACCAATAAATTATAGTATAATACCAAATGTTATTTTAAGGTAAGTTTCCATGAATAATTACAGTTTATTTCTAGTGTTTCTCACTGTGATCTTACAGTCCATTAATAATAGTGTTTTTTGTTAAAAAACAAATAGTCACCAAAAAAAAAAAGGTTTATTTACCTCACTTGAAGTTATGTTGAAACTTGAAGTTAAGTTTCATGTCTATATGTTCATAGCTAGACTGAAACCCTGCTCCACCAGCTAGGAGATGGGGAATGTTAAAGGACAAAGAGGCAAGTCTGTATGCAGCTCACTGTTAGCTGGTGAGTGACAAATGCATAAAATGAATGTAGAGAGAGTATGAGATTATGTTCACACCACACTGAATAAACCTCAAGTCCGTTCTCCCCTTTGGTGCGGTTCGTTTGTCTCTCAGATGTGCACCCACACAACTGCAGTGAGACCCTCTAAAGAGGTGGTCCCCACCAGGTGAGTCAGACACCCAGTGCTAGCCCCCTGTAAGTTGCTTTGGATAAAGCAAAGTACAGAAAAGTAAAGTCTGTGTGCCCAAAACCTGCTGCAGGATGGGTCGCTGACAAACGTGCAGTAGTGAGAAGCAGCAGCATCTCATCAACAACCAAACTGAGTGTTTCTCCCATATCACAGAATCATGCAGGAATCTACAACACGGGATCTACTTCTTGTATTTACATTTGTTGTACTGGTTGCGACACATTCTGGACCTTCTCGCATGGTTTAAAGTGACGCATTTTGTTATGTTTGCATTGGAAACGTAGCCAAACCGAATATGCTACAATGTTACAAACACATGCTTTCAGAATGATAATAAACAAACTGCAAAAACTATTCATTTTTGTTGGATTTTCTCAAATCAATCCTGACTTCTTCTGAAATTGTGTTGAGATTTGTAAATGATTAGCCAAGCTAATACACTGCAAGGTCTAGTTTAAGAAAGTTTAAGTTAGTGTATTCTAAAACTGCATAAAATAAATATTTTGTAAAACAAATATTTTGTGAATTCTCGTCTTTGAACAGTCGCTTTATTATGGCTGTACCTGCATTTGGGTGTGAACTCTAATCCCGATATTTTATTCAGGATTTTGTTTTTCATGTGTGTGTGTTTGACAGGTCTTTGCCCTGGCACAGGTCTCGCTGTGCTGGCAGGCTGGCACCAGTGTTTGAAGTTCAGAGGCAGGGTGTGTGTCACTGACTAATAAATCATCCAGTTCTACAAACATACAATGTTTTAAAAGGGTGCGTAGGCGTCATCACCATGGTTCCACCAATGTTGACCTGTCAAAGTTGTGTGTTTCATTATCTTTTCTTTAGTCTGTGAGCTCCACACATAATTGCCAGATATCATGACACAGAGACTTCTTTATCTCACTAAATAGTAGGTTGCACAAATAACACAGACAGCCCAGAAAACATATGCAAAGTCTTGACACTGCTGCCATCTTGTGAAGAAAACACATCAAGGCAAAGTGAGAGAGCAATTCAATCCCAAGAAACCATGTGATTTAGCAAAATAAGATGCTCCGTCTCCCAGTATATTCATGATAAGGGAGTAATCCTTGCTGCCACCAAGAAAAAATACTCTACTCTACCTCTGTCTCGTTATAATGTCATATATATCTAGATATAACGTAATACATTTTATGTTTTTTACAAGATAGTTTCACGTTATTATGAGTTATATTTCAGGTTATAAGGTGATACTGTACTTTTACATAATTACGTGATACTTTTATGTTATAACGTGATACTATAATATTACATTTTAACGTGATACTGCAGTTTTATGTTATAACGAGATACTTTAATGTTCCAACAACATACCTGTATTTTTACAGTTATTGCAGAGAGAACTGAGAAATTGACAATGAGTAGTTTATGCAGTTACATTAGGTTTTACTTCATGCTTGGAGAGAGACATGGCAAAATCTTGCAACTACTGCGCACTTTTAGAGTTTTAAGTATGCGCACGCTGAGAAGATTTTGTAAAGAGATGTGGCTGTACAGGAGAAATTATCAGGCTGACCTCTCAGGGGTGGCATCGTTTCTTAATAACCAAATGGAAGGACACAGGCGGCTACGTGGGTATAAGATGCACCACCTCAATTGCATCCAGACAGCTATCTCAGCTATCTTTCAGTGGAGTTTGGTGAAGGAGTAGCACAGGCCAGGAAACACTTTTATTGAAATATCACAGTATCGTTATAACATAAAAGTACCGCACTCATAATAACGTAAAGCTTCAGTATCTTGTTATACCGTAGAAGTACAAAATCACGATATAACATAAAAGCATCTCGTAATAATTTAAAGGTATTACATTATAACATAAAAGTAGAGTATATTACACGTTATTACCTGAAATGTAAATGTAAATGTAAATGTTCTGCACTTATATAGCGCTTTTCTACCTAGTCTGGTCCTCAAAGCGCTACTCAATCACCCATTCACACACACGCACACGCACACACTCATACACCGATGGCAGAGCTGCTATGCAGCTGACCTGACACACCGGGGACAACTTGGGGTTCAGTGTCTTGCCCCAGGACACTTTAACATATGACGGAAGGAGGCAAGGAATCGAACCACCAGTCTTCCGATTGGCAGGCGACTGCTCTACCTCCTGATCCACAGCAGCCCCTATGTATACATGTATTATGAAGCCAAATTTATCTCGTAATATTGTGAAACAATCTTGTAAAAACGAATAAAAAATGTATAATGTTATAACGAGATAGAGGGTTTTTTTTCTTCGTCGAAGGATCTACACTAGTAAAAGGCATTAGTCAAGTCATTAGTGAAATGACTGAGTACACTTTAATGTCATTTACCTATAGTGTTCTCTTTCCCTCAGAGAACATCCAAAAAACTACAATCTAAACAGAAATGTAACCATAAATGTGTAAATTAAGTAGTAGTAGTAAGTGAACCCAAAGGGCTTCATAATTCATATGTCAGGTTAAACTAAGTGTACAGTCTCCTCTCGAGTACCAAATCACGTAAGAATCCAAAAGCAAACGTGGAGTAACATTGGAGCATTTAATTTAATTTCATACAAATATACAGTAGGTACAATTGATTAAACCTTTCACAATGGTTTCTGATCCTGCTTTGCATGCATTGGTGGCTAAACTCTAAACAGGCAGTTAAAGCCATGGTAGAGAACAGGTGTGTGGAAGAAGATACGTGGACCTCCATAAATATGGATGTCTATCTTGCGTCCATATCTGTCTGATATCTGTCTCTGGACACTTTGAGATAAAAGTTGAGGAGTGATTGTATTTAATTTATGAATTCATTCAGAATCAAGCCTGCCACTAAAACCATACATGCTACCATGGCTACCGTCCTCCACGAAGAAAAGTCAGGCATCACCATTACCTAGAAAAATCAAGAGAGCAAAATAAGGAGATTTTCTTCCTGCTGACTGTGACTCTGGATGTTGCATCACTCACCCAGCCGCTCTGCTGTACTATCCAGGAGTAGAGATGCTCTCTGAAGACCTGGAGGAAAAGGTTACAGATCCTCTCGATGTTCTCTTCATGGTGGGTGATCAGCGACTTTAAGACAAAAACAGCATAATTTGATTTTAAAGGGATGTAGATTTCACCAGGGAACCAGTCTAGGCAGCAAGACAGTACCTGGCCTGTCTTTAGGTCAGGCACAAACAGTGCACATCAAGACAGACATCATGGTTTACAAGAAAGGTTTCTTAACACTAACACACACATATCAGTGTCTAATTGTCGACTCTCACTACACTATGAAACACAAACTGGGAGTGATCAGACTCTTGTTCCCACTAGGACAGAGGGAAACGAGAAGAAACACAAACAAGAGCAATAATACAACTGACATAGAAGAGACAACATAGAAAAGCATTGCCATCCTTTTTTGTTGAAGGAGTGTCCAAAAAGCTCCGGTGGATCTTCAACACACACAACATCTCTGTGCATATTAAACCAAGCAACACACCCCAAGGACAAAATAACGAGACACAAACAGAGTAACGTGGTTGCTGTGAGAAATGTACCGATCTGTACAGATGGAACAACACAGAGGGGCCAGCTTCCGAGGACAGGACTCAGCAGTACATCTAAAGACAGACAAGAATCACTTCTTTGAAGACTTGAATGTCCATACACCTGACAGGGAGGACAACTGGTTCAAACAAGCTGCAAGAGAAGCAGTTTACTGCCAGATTTAACAACCCTCGTTAAACAGAGGAGGTGGTCTTAGACATCATCTATTACCCACTTACAATGCAGTTCTTTCAACTGTACCCAGGCGGTTTCACCCAGATGACCATCAAGTGCTAATACATTGAGCACTCCACAGGGTTTAGAAACCTGCTACTCCTACCAGTCAGTCAGAATCCATCAGGCTTTCTGAATGGAAGGTGAAATGTCTTCAAGAACTTAAAACTTAGAACCCCAGTTGTCATTGAACAGCATGTGTTTGCTGTATGGAACATAATTTAGAGTAGAGTCACATGGCCTGGCCATGGTTTAAGAGTCAGACTGGGATGTAGAAGGTCGCAGGTTCGAACCCTGTCTGACTACTAGTCCATGCCCTACCAGGTGTGTCCCTGAGCCAGACACCCAGCGTTAGCTCCTTGTAAGTCGCTTTAGATAAAAGCGTCTGCCAAGCAAACTAAAGTAAATACTAATGATGTTGTTTTGTTTCCAAAAGGCTAATTATCTACCTGTACAATATATTTAGCTCTAAATACAGCTCAGTGTATAATACAATTAATCCTGACATTCTCATCACCAAACTGGTCACTATTGCCCCCCCCACACACATGTGTCTGGATAAAGGACTTTCTTACCAACCACCTCCAGACTGAGACTCCGCCCTCACCTCTCTTCCATTCGCACACTGAACACCAGTTCCCCACAAGACTGTGTGCTGAGCCCCCTTCTGTACCATCTCTACACGCATGACTGCAGTCCTACACAATCCAACCCGTTCATCACCATCATCATCACTACCGTGTAGTATTTATATGTACATAATGTGCAATAACTCATACTGCATATCTTCCTGTATAGTTATTTTTCTTCCCCTATGTATATGGTACAACTTTTGGACCATTTGTTTATTGTGAGAATAAAAATTGTTTATTCTATTCATATGAGTTGTCAGTCAGGAGGGCAAAGATTCTCACCTGGCTATTAACATTAGTCATGGTCAACAGTTTCAGTTACCCTGTATATGAGCTTGTAGGCCAGGATGAAGAGAGCCACGACTCGACCCCAGTTGATGCCGTCAGCAAAGATGTTCCTGACCACGATCATAAAGACTTCTTGAACACAATTACCTTGAACCTGGTTGATGAGTCTGACAGGAAGAAATGGACAGCAGAGTAAAAATGCATGCTGAAACTAAACATTCCTATTGCCATCCTTACTGTAAGTTCATATGTTGAGTTAAACTTATCATATATATAAGTTTAAATGCTTCTGTGTTTATGAGCTGACTAGTTGATAATTGTAGAGTCACTGCAAAAGAAGAGATCACGATGACATGAGGTGATTAAAATATCATGCAGAAAACATGATGTAATATTACTGTTATAATATTTCTGTTTCCACATAGGTAAATGAAAACAGTGTTCCAGGGTTAGTGTGAGTAAAGTCCAGTCTTAGTCTGGAACAAACATTTGTGTATTAATATTTAAAACTGACAGAAAAAACACCTATTTACATTCTGCATAAACTATCTATAATATGTGCACATAATCAAAAGATTAGAATCCCCCAAGTTTGAAATAAAAAAAAAAAAGTTAAATCAATATGGGCATATGCTGTGACATTTCCATTTCCATCTGTGAGTACGACAGATGGTGTGACCTGCAAGGCCTTGAGAATATGTTTTCAGACCAGCCTTAGTATCCAAATGTATTTTTTGTATATACACAGACGCTTTAAACACCAGAAGCAGTAGAGGTGCAGTTGTCATGATTGTGAATAAGTGAATCTCCTCTCCAGTCTGCTCTGTCTGTTTTTGTCTACTGGCTGATTTGCTCTTTGTGAGTAGTTTCTACGGTGGTTCTGCCTTCCCCTCCTGTGCCTATTCTCAGTTTCCTGCAGTTTGCTTTTATTATATTAAACACCCTTTTTATCTAGTTTGCAGTGTGTTTAAGACCCATGGTTAGCCTCTGCAGGAGTAGCAGTAACTGGTCATACATGTAAACACTTACATATTGTGTGTTGCAGAATCAGTAGTATTGTAATATATTAGTAATGGACAAAGTATTGTGACATTGTCATATTGTGAGTCTGTAACTGTGACCAATCATATCTTGGTTAGCCAAGTGCTAACCTGTTAACCATTTGGTGTTCTGCCTGATGTGATCCACTAACTATGTTTGTACATGATGCACAGCTTACTGTTGGAGCTCGATGTTTATGTTCAGCTTCTCTGACATCTTGATCATATTCTCCACTGCCACTTTGATCTGTGGATCCTGCTCTTCATTTGGACTTCCTCCAAGTTGCTCAGGGGAGATTTGTAGATTGGGGTTGTCTCTTTTTAGGCACTCAATCACATACCTGCACAGAGAGAACAGCTTTTCACATTGGTTTTACCACAAATATTAGATTTAATAAAACTGCTCTGTGTAAGTAAAAGCAATATAACATAGTACACGGTATCAAATAAAATACCTTGGGTGAACTATACAGAGCAACAGATGATGCACAAGAGAGGTGAAGAAGAGAGTGCAGGCAGGGTGGAGTGGGTGGAGATGAGTCAGGGGTGATGTCTGACAGCAGCAAGAGTGAAAGGGAAGATTTACAAAGTGGTAGTGAGACCTGTTCTGATGTTTGGTTTGAAGACAGTGGGACTAACAAAGAGACAGGAGCCGAGCTGAAGATGTTAACATTTCCATTGGGAGAGACGAGGAAGGACAGAGTCAGAAATGATCTACATGCTCCTGTTGAGCAGAGTAGAGACAAAGTTAGTGAAGCAAGGTTGAGACGGAGGAGATGGTCATTGACTTCAGGAGGAAGCCACCCCCTACAACACCGGTGAGCATCCAGGGTAAAGGTATTGAGACGGTGGACTCTTACAAGCACCAACAATAAACTGGGCTGAGTACAAATACAGACGTCCTGTATGAGAAGGGCCAGAGTCGACTCCAGGTCCTTCGGAGTCTGCAGAACTCTGTTACTGACTTTTTATGACTCTGTGGTAGCCTCCGCCCTCTTCTATGCAGTAAAATGCTGGGGGAGTGGAGGTGGGTCTATCATAAACAATTCTCACGACCCCCCTGCACGAGTCTGTGGGTGGACTGAGCAGCTCCTTCAGTCAGAGACTGATACACCCTCACTGCAGGAAGGAGCGCTTCCCAGATCATTTATCCCGGCGGCTGTCAGACTCTATAACACATCATGATGTCCTTTACCCCCACAGTCACCGCGTCATGCACAATGCACCTGACATGGCCACAAGTGAAACAAAGTTTTTAGGATTTACAGAAAGTGTGCAATAATTGTTTAAACTAATATAGGCAGGTGCATAAATTCTGGAGACCAATGTTCAGGATCAGTGACAAAGCTGAAGCTGCACCAGGGATCTTTCAACAAGACAACGACCCTAAACACTGCTCAAACTCTACTAAGGCCTTCATGCAGAGGAACAAGTACAACGTTCTGGAATTAATCTCAGTCCCCAGACCTGAATATCATTGAAAATCTATGGTGTGAATTAAAGAGAGTATTGTATGTTTTACAGGTGTGCGTACATGCTTATGCCCATACCTATAGATATATAGATACTAGTGGAGTAGCATCATGTAGCAAATAATTTTATGACTCCTTGCACATCCCATTGTATCTAATATTTTTATCTCATTATTTCATCTGGAGTTCGCATGTTCTCCCTCTGTATGTGTGGGTTAGGGGAATACCTGCTTCCCCCCACAGTCCAAACACATGCATGTTAGGTTAATAGGTGACATGTAAACCCTCAGTCTGGCAATCTGGTTGTACCCCGCCTCTTGCCTAATGACAGCTGGGATAGGCTCCAGCATTCCCATGACCTTGATAAAGACAGCAGTTAGCATTAAGGTGAATAAGTGATTAGTAAGCTTATTCATTTGTGAAAAACACTGGTATGGTTTTAATAAACCAATGTGACACCAATGTAAAACACTTACCATCTGAATATTATTGCTGTTTGCTCCATTAAGGGATTAGAAGTGGCAGCTGAAATAAGCAGAAGAATCATTTAAACACAGGATCAGTCTCATAAATATGTGTTTATTTGTTACTGTATTTACTAGATTTCTTCTGTACTATAGTGTAAGTCTTGTCCTCCTGTCCACTATCCTGATTCCAGTTAAAAATCAGATTATTTATTTCCTTGTAATCGCAGAATATCAAGTGAAAATCCAAGTCCGTAATGTAAAGTGAGAAAATATCTAAGCCAGTTTCAAAGCTGATTTTTGTTGATTTAAGAATAACAAGGAAGTGAGAGAGATAACTTAAAATATGGCATAAATAGTGATTAAAATTGTTGTCAGTCCACCTCTCCTTTACAGAGGCGAGAGGAGCTGCACAGTTTCATGGCTACTGGCACAAAGCATCTCCTGTCATCCTAGTGTTCATCTGTCTCTGGCTGTACATGCTTCTCTGTCAACACTCTGTGGTGAGTTGGAGGGATTGTCCGTAAACAGCATCCTCCTCTAAGCTACAACATGTAGAGTGTCCAGCTCAACCACAGAACCGTCTTGTGTGTTTTTTAATTTCTCACCCAGTAGTGCAGACTGGATTCCTCACTGAGCCCACATGGTTGTCTAAGCTGGTGTAGGTGTGATGGGACATATTTTTACATCCACTCCAAGTTGACTCATTGTCAAACTGTGTTAAGATAAGTGAGGTTTTCAAGATAGAGCTAGAGACGTGAAACTACTGCGTGTGCGGCAGAGGTGTCAATTAACGAAGTACATTTACTTCGTTACTGTACTTAAACAGATATGTCAGGCATCTGTACTTTACTTAAGTATTCATTTTCTGACGACTTTTTACTTCTACTTCCTACATTTCAAGAGAAATATCTGTACTTTCTACTCCTTACACTTAGGAAAACATCTCTATGAAAACAATGCGACGTAAAGGTACGTGTGAACGTAAAGAGGAACATATTCACGTAAAAAAGCTGTGTTCACTTCAATCTAGTTATGTTCCGCTTGATGGGCCACCGATCAGTATCGGAAGATTTCCGTGACAAAGT
>JAUMHJ010000064.1:0-12160 GCA_032361105.1 Microctenopoma lineatum
GTCATAGCTCTGCTGAACCTGCAATTCCCTCGTCTCACAGCAGTGATGACTTTTTAAATTTCTTTACAAATAAAGTTCTAACTATTAGAGAAAAAATTGATCAGATCCTCCCTGTAACTGGCGTGGACAGACACACAGCTGTAGACTTGCTTATAAGACCTCAGTCTTACTTAGACTAGCAGCCCTCCATCCATGTTATATTTCTGTTCATTACCAACTTTTCCATTATTATGTCCTACCGACCTAAGGCAGTCTTTACTCGCCGGGTCCTCCTGTCTTTGAATTATCACAGTGTCTTTTGTCTTGTGCCATTGTAAACAAAGTTACGCAAAAATGTAATACCTCATGAAATTAGGTATTCACTTTTTCTTATGCAATTTACTACCTTTTAATATATTTTAAACCCCCACCAAACCACCACCTTCTGGACAAGTGTGTTTATTGCATTTAATACTTGTGTGCCCAAAATCACAAATGTTCTACTGCCTCTACTCATTTTAAGAATATTTGCAATAATTAAAATAAAAACTTGAAAAAAATAAAAAACATTTCCTGATATGTTTTATGGCTTGGTGTGTGAAAATATTCAAAGAGGATCAGCCATTACAGTGCTCACCATGGTTATCTAAACATTTGAATTCCATTAAGCATTATATATATTAAACCAACAAGTATGACAACCCAGCTACTGATGCATCTACAGTACACTGCCCCAAAGGCCTGAATCAGAATTACTTTATTTATCCCAAATTCTGAATAACTACACAGCCATACGCTTAAACTATTCTATCCTGATGTAAAAATAGACTTACACGTCATGACGCAGAACACATGCAGTATTACATAAAATATTTTGGTTTGTGTAGTTAGTTTAGTTTACTTGTTATACTTTATTTAGTTCTATTTTTTATATTTCATACCCTTAGTGCACTGTCTATGTACTGTATTGCTTTTAGTTTAGCTGTTGTGCTACATTCAGATCTGTGGTTTTACTCTCCTACCTTATCAAAATCAGAATCATCGATCAAATAGAACAGATCAGCAGCTCCTGAGGAATGCGAAATTTCAATACAACAAAAATACAACAAAACAAGACAGAATCCATGACACAACACCAAAACAAGCAAGAGACATAGTCCCTCCAAGGTGTCCTAGGTCTTCCCCTGGGTCTCCTTCAGATGGGGCGCGCCTAAGATAACCTCATCAAGGAGGCTTCCAGGAGCCATCCTAATTAGATGATAAGCAACTAAAATACTAAAACTACTGAGCTTTCTGTTCTTCTTAGGACATTGACATGATTCTCTATATTAATAAAGAAACCCACAGTTTTAACGGATAACCGATTGTGCTGTGTATGTTTATACTGTAGGGGGCGACATAATGATATGCTTATTTGGTTATTCTAGGTCCCTACACTAAAAAAAAGCTATTTTTTGGTGCTCTATCATTTCATTACTCAGAATCAGACCTTTACCATTTGATAAACACTGTTACAATATTAAGACGTTAAGCTTTTAATAGAAGTAGATTAAAACAAGACAAAAATATGTATTATGGAAAATTTGTGTTTAAGGATATCTGTGACTTTGGAAAGTACTGAGACTCCTACAGTCTTTGTACACCTTATTGTAGATTTAATTTAATGAGTTAATTATATTCAAACAGCTGTAACAAAGTAAAATGATTTTGTTAAAATGTTTAAGTTTTACTTTAAAACCCCCCAAAAAGTTTTTAGGAGGATTCTGTCCCTATAATTATATTTGTGATGAGACTAAAACCATGGTGAGTCAATCTGTGCTAAACTGAAGGAAATGAATTGAAAGGCACACACCTACGTATGTATACAAGGTTCCATTATTCACATTGTAAGGAAGGACAAAGACTAAAAAAATCAAGGCCTAGAAACATTCTGTGAAGAGGCCCAGATGAGCAGAACTATAGAAGACCATTTCTAAAGCTTTGAGTGCTCTTAGAAGCACAGTGGCCTTAATAACTGCATAATGGATGGCATATCGAGCCACCTGAATTCTTTAAGTTAAGTCTTGGTGAGACTCTTCTTTAAATTAACCATCCAGCCAAACATCACAAGTGCTCTGCAGAGCTGAGAAAACCTGTAACCCTAAAAGCAGGATGATCATCGTAGCAGGGCTCCATCAGTTAGGCTTTTTACAGTGGAGTGGTTAGATGGAATGCAGGAGATAGAGAGAGTTTCTTGAATAAAAAAATCTGCATAAGCGTACATGTGACCTGAGACGGTGGCAAGGGTTCACCTTTCACTATGACAATGAACTGGATGACACGTTGCTTTGAGACAAGAATCTTTTAGAAAGGAATGCCTCTATGCTCCAACCGTGTGACTTGTACACTGTAGACAGAACCAGAAAACATTTACAAACATACTGAAAAATGTAAATGGCTATAGCAGTATAACCAGGTTTTATATTAATATTCTCAGATTATTTTTGTGAAACTAATTTTTTTATGACTAGGTTTATTAGCTATTATTATGGCCTTGTATGTTTGTGATATTCTGTGAGTAATTTCAAAGCCATCTGTGTCTGAGAGGAACAGTTGACTGCCGGGACACGTGATCTGAAAGTTAATTCTCAGTTTGTTTTTGTTCCCTTGCTGTGCTGTGGGGGGAGGAAAGAGGCAGCAGAAAGCATCAAACTGAGCAGTTACAAAGAGAAACAACAGAGAGCGGAAGTAGTACATCTTATGCAATTAAAATAAAAGCACGACCTTTATCGGCCGTTCGGTTCGCAACATTATGGAAACTACAAATGACCAGCTTTAATACATGTTCATTTTATTTGTATATAGTATGTTTTACTGTGCCGACCTGAAAATAGTTATCTCATTAAGGAAGTTTTGTTTTTTCTTTGGTGTTTTATTTAGAAAAGTACGGAAGCCCAAGTGCGTATGTGCTTTTTCTAACAAACCAGGGAACAATGCGGTTAGTATGAGGATCCTGAGAAGACTTTAGGACCATGGAGCGAACCGGCACAGGACACATTCTCTTCATTTATTTTCCTCGCACAACAAATGCTTCAATAACGATATGAGAACTGTTGCTGGGGTCGACACAGAGGTACAGATGTACTCACTTTGTACCTATTTCGTCGGGGCGGTGGAGTTACCTTCTCCCAAACTGGAAGAAAACATACCGTAATAGGTACGTTTGTTACTAAGTTAACCTTTGCTTTCTCGTCATTTGTGTTGATATACAGCACAGCACCACTTATGCAGCCATAAAAATTGTGAGTTTTCACTTTTGTTGCTAACCCCCAGACCTAAACGAAACGAAACCTCCCCCCGCTCACAGGGTCACTTTTTGCTGTTACACCGGTGCTCTGTGGGATTGTGTGATGACCTCCTGCGGGACAAGTGACCACCACCTGTTGCTTGACGTCGGAGTATTAACTTTCTAACATCACCAATGAAAGCGAACTTGCGCACGTGAAATCTCGCATTTAATAACCTGCGTTGTTGTGCGTGTACGTGTTGACCATAAGCTGCGATTTAACAAGTTTACAAAGTGAATATCAGATCTTTAATTCAGCGCCAAAATAGTGCAACACAAAGTAAAGTTTGAGCAACCCCCAACCTCTGCATTCTGACAGTTCTGTAACAGAATTATCTTTAACTTTGTTAAGCCATCACACTGATTGCTGTATGAGGATGCTTTTTAACTACTTGCACAAATTGACACCTTAATAAGAATAAGCTACAGTTAACAAATTTACTTTTATTCTTAAAAGAGGAATAAGCTCTGAGTCATTATGTGAAGGAGACAGTATGAGCATATTCTCAGAACTCTCATGGCCTGGAGCATTTTATATACGAGCAGTGTCATATTTCACCTCAGCCTGGAAATCCACTTGTCTAGTGCCTTTTTTGACTCAAATCTCAGTGTTCTATTGGCCCTGGAATGTTTTCACATCACAGATTGGTGTGTCATCTATTGTTTGCATGGTAATTACACTGTTGTTTAAAAGACTGCTGCCAGGTATTTGCAGGGTTCTCATGCCAGGTTTTTACCCTCTTATTGTTACCAGTTTCTCACATCATATTATCTCTTGTCACACTTTTTTTGGCGGGTAAAGCATGAAAAGAGCCGAAGTATTCCCTTGTACAGACCAAGAGCCTGTTTTTTCAGTTCCTGAGAAATCTATTAGTGCTCAGTGTCTGGGCCAATGCAGTCGCCTGCTGTTGTCTACCTCAAACTTGAGTCACAATTCAGGAAAAGTACATTGGCCTGGTTATGCAGGATCTGGTTTATTACTTGACCACCTCTTTTTACATTCTCACTAGAGAGCTAACATAAGCAATTTCAATTCTGATCACTTGCTACAAGCATAGGAACTACCCCACATGTATGATCAAGGTGTAAACAGAGTTACTGTTCACTGAGACCTTGTTCATACCAACACAATAATCAAAGTTGCGTTCAATCAAAATCAATCAGCCTTCCTCTAGACCAAGGTTGAATGCAGGTCACAGTGATTTCAGGTATTTCTTTTATAGGAAAAATCTAATGATATTGACACAAGATAAATGGCTTATAAGACTGAGACTAAGGTACAGTACAGGTTACTGTAGATACTAGGAGAGAAGTGGATCTGAAACTTTTATATCCTATAATCATTGGCTGTGGAAGTATGGTAATTGATGGTACATCAATGGCCCTTGATGATAATGATAATGGTTGATTTCCTCTGTGTAGCTGCTTCAGTTCCCACATAGATTTTTCTTGCAAACTTGGAAGACAAAAAAAAGTTGGAGTGAAAACATCACAAAATACGCAGCTGCAGGATGTTGAGACTGTATTCCCCTCCAGACTTAATGTCTCCCAAATAAAAGAAATGAAGTCAAACAGCACTTATGCATCTGGTAGTGGTGAAATGTTTCAAATTGTCTATCATGCCTTACCATTAAGCCACCAGGCAATACCATTGCTTTGACACAAGCTCATCCAAGTGGAATGTAGTTGGTCTAAAAAGTGCCTTTCCTGTTATACCAAGATCACATGATCTGAAAATGTCTATCAGCTACCGTTGTTACTTTAAAACTAGCATGTTCTGAGCTCCCTAGAGCTTCTGTTTTCTCTTGCACTTGCTTCTACATGTTACTACTCCACCGTAGCATGTCTAATGAATAGCAAAATGTCATTTGCTACCTTTGTAAACTAATTAATGAGGGATGTCAGTGTTACTGTTACTCCCATGGTGTTTTACCATAAGTTTTATTTCTGAGGCCTAGCTATTGTAGGAGGATGATTTTAAACAAATGCTAAGTGTATACTTTATTTTACTAGAAGCCACTTCCATTGTGCAATAAGACACCATAGAGAGTCGTCATAAACTCTCATCAACACCTGCGTTTGGATCACAGTAAAAGCCCAACACACACTTACTATGAAACAGTGTAATGTGCCTGCAGAAAGATGTCTGCTTTGTGTATTAACATTAATGTCTAGCAGCACATGAACAGGTCTGCACAGCAAGCTACTCACATTTAGTGAACCAGTGTAAAAGAAAGAAGGCAGTTTCTCTATATCTTGATTGAGTGTATATTAAAATGTATTAAATGGATTTAATTTCTCTATACAGCTACACAACATAGTGTAGAATTCTTCAGTCGTTCCCACACTGTAATCTGTAAGACATTTGACTCTGGGTTAATATGTGTCTTAAAACAGCAGAACATGACTATTTGCTCAGCAGTATTACTGCCACCAGACTTTGGCATAGGTCCTAGCACAACAAGATATTATTATCAGGTCAGCTTTCTTTACTTGTTAAACCTGACACACACATGCATACACACAGTGGCTTACACTAATTGTGATTTGACATTGGAATGTTGAGATTTGGTCTGGGTTTAACTGCATGCCATATGTTTTCAAAACTCAACATTAACATCAGAATCTTCCACTCTGTCATGTAGTTTTGAAGAAATGTATTTATTATTATTAACAACTTTGGTTCTCAAACCATTAAAAGCTTATTTGTGCACCAAAGGACCACGTCTTGTACTGTTAAGCATGCAGATTCCAAAGATCACGGTTCAGGCTTGATCAGTGTGTGATTTATCACATAGAAAGGACAAAAGCTTTTAAAAACAAACAGTGATTTCAGTTGCACGTATGGACCATGTTTATGAGTGATAGAACCTATGGAATTCTGTAAAGCTATTACATTCAAACCTTTTCCTCTGGTGAAGTACTAGTAGGGATTTTACCACACATTACATCACTGCTTGTTGTTGCACTGCTACAGGTCACAGAATCTGACCAGTCACAAAGTATGGTTTTGATACTTGCACGCTTAACACTTGTTCTTCTCAAGTGACATTTTTTTAGTAGATTAGTTTACCTGTCCACCATAATAGTTATGTGTCTTTGTTTGCTCACAAACAGTATGTCATTGTCAAAGATGTTTTAAAAGTTTAAATGAAATCGAGAATGTGAATGAAAGATTCCCCAAAAATACCTGGATGGTAATGAGCAAAAGAGGCAACACACACGGATTAAAATAAGCGTCCACTGCTTTTGATGCAGTGGGAGTAGTTTTCCTGTGTGCTTACACACTCAAGATGTTATCAAACACCTAAAAAAATTGTAAATAGAGATTAGACTCAAATGTGAGTAAATTTGGAAAGACCAATCACACCTATAAAACCCAGAATGCTACAGCTGTACTTCCGTTAGAGATGAGTAGTGTGACACAGCTGCATGAGGTTGAGATAATGTGTAAACTCAAAGCTATAATAACACGTTTTAACCTAGGTGCCTCGTGTCTCAACAGACATGCTTGGGCTTGTAGCAATGCCCTCAGTAGTAGTAAGACACAACCAATATTCTTTAGACTTGTTGCATTTCTTTCATCATTTTGTGTAGCGTTAGAAAACGTAATGATCTTCCTAGGCTTGTGATTTTGTTGCATCTGGGTGAGATTAGAAAACCTTTGTCAGTGATCATTTATTTCAGTTACAGATTGGGTTTCTGATGGTTGCAGAGTAAATTCAGGACTAAGGAGTGTGGAGCTGATTGACAATATTATTTGATGATTGTCAAGTGATTGGTTAAATTAAATAAGTAATGTATATGCATTGGGGTAATTTAATTTGTAATCCTGAATATAATGGGTTGTGTGTGGCTTACATTCTGCCCCTTTTTAATTAAACAAATAAAATATAACTATTAGGTTTGTATGGAAATGTTATTCTATAATTAAAATTATATATAATATTTAAAGTTTATAGTTAGAATAACATGGTTTTGGGCCTTAGGGGTTTAGTTCTTTAATTTTTAATATGATGTGCAGTTTCTACTCCGAGTATGAAGTGTAAAGTGAGTTTGGCTTGTAGGTTAGAGGATATGAGTCACATCAGATTGTCCTGCCAGGTCACTCGCAGCCATGTAAACTCAGGGTTTTCCTAGCTGGTGTTACTCAACACACTTGCAGAGTATAAAAGCAGTGGAAGAGAATTATTTGTTGACATCACAGATTATTTTTTTGTTATGTGGTTACATTTGTAGAGCCAGGAGTGAGCCTGTAATTACTAGGATTTAGAATTAGTCAACAACTAAATATTACTTTACTTTTTTTTGCTTGGCAGACGCTTTTATCCAAAGCGACTTACAGGGAGCTAGCGCTGTGTGTCTCACTCAGAGACACACCTGGTATGGGGGATGGATTCGGAGTCAGACAGGGTTCAAACCTGAAACCTTCTGCAACCAAGTCTGACGCTTAACCCATTAAGCTAAAGCCACATTTTACACATTTACTGGGAAAATGATGAAACTTTGTTGATCTTGTTGCTGACTGGTGGCTGTATTATTATGAAAACAACAAAATAAAACCAATGAAAATGAAAGTTTTGAGGTATTTGTTCCATTTCCCAATATTGTGTTCTGGTAGAGCAACAAGCTAAAAGTGTTGAAGAGTTGATGTGAAACTGTTCTGTTACAGAAATCAGAAGACTTAAAATCAAAATCCCAGGGACATTTGTTACTTTGCCTAATGTCAGAAAAAAGTCTAGCTAACTTAAGGGCAAAGGTCCAGCACGCTGGATGTTGTGTTGCCTCAAATCTCCTTCATCTGTGCCAAAAAGTGACACTTTAACATGGCACCAGCCTCACCCTACTGGTGTATGGATACTTTGGGATATCTGGATGAAATGACTATTTACACATATAGTAGGTCACATAATACATGACACACACACGCCATTGTGTTTCACAGATGGAAGGCCCTATGAAGTCGGTTGTATTTTTCCCTACATTCATTTTTCCCCATATATTATTTATTCTCCTAAAGGTGTCTAAGTATGAAGTGGATAGAAAAAAGAACAATGCAATAGGAAAAATTCTGATATTGAACTTCAGCACAGAGCATGTACTGCTTTGCTTATGTATTCCAGCATTTACCTAGAAACAACAAAAAGGTCTTCATTGATCTTGCAAAACATACCAATATCATACACAACATTATGTCTTTAAGACTGGATTCCCTTTTGTTTGTTGTATTCCATGATTCTGTCCACGTTCTCTGCACTGGAGAAATCATGGGCAACGTTCTGGTCGTTGAGAAGCATAATGATTCTCATTTAAATGAAAACATTCTGTGTTGGACGCTCCTATCTACAGAAGGTTATTCCAGTAGCCTTGTGGTTTTGGTGGCCTTGAGCAAATGGTAGATAGGCAGTAATGTTATTTTTGGGTGTAGTGACTTCCTCAACTTGCCACAGCAAATTAGGCCTTTAGTTTCTTAGACGTTGACTGGGTTCCTTGCGACTCTTCGGACTATCTTGCTCTGTGTGATCTTTGCTGGTCGACCACTCCTGGGAGGGTACGGGAGTATGAATGTGGTGGTGTGTATATGTTTTCTATTTGTACGTGATCTGCTAGACAGTTGACTGGTGGAAACAACATTTAAATTTTATTTTGGATGTCTTTCCAACCTGGTAAGCATCAACAGCTCATCTTTTAATGTCCTCAGGAATCTCCTTTGGTCGAGCCATGACACCCTTCTACAAACTCATGTTGTCAAGATCAGACTTAAAAAGTGGTTCACACTTTTCAAGCACCACTGTGAGGTGATGTCTCCATGCCATCTCTTCAGCATTTCAGTAAGCCTGTTTTCATCAATAGTCAATAATCAGTCTTCGGGCCAAGCATTCTTGCTAAAGTGTGGAGAGGAATATGTGTGAGGGTAGATGCCCACGGTGTTTTCCTCTTGCCTCATCCCCACATGTTGTTCTTAAAAAGGGGGCTGGGACATGCCTCAACACAACTGGCTCGTATCAGCTGTTGTAACAGGATCCACCACAACATCTATGTCATTCGTGTATGTGTACATGTCTTTGCCTCTCTCGATGAAAAATGAGTAACAGTGCTGTTTTGCTTTTGAGATAAGAATAATGGCAAATTTTAAACCATTGCAGTCAATGAGAACAAATGTTTTTTTACTGCAAATAACATGGGTCTTTTAGGAATTAAAGCAAAGAAGGAAAGGCAAGAAACTCTAGTTGAGTAGTAGCCGTTAGTCAACGACCATTTAGTCACACATAACATTTCTTTTTCAGAGTTTGATGCATGGTTCTGGTGCTACTAAATGAACATTGATTTAAGTGTATGTTGTCATTTGATGTGGCATTTTTTAATTTCCCGTGAACTAAACAACAACGGTGATTGTTATCGGTTGGGTTATTAGTATTTTCGTCACAAAGCCACCATTCCTCTGACAGGAATTCTGACAGACAAGGAAGAAAAAGATATGTGACTTAGAAACAGAACAACATTGTCTTCTTCAAAACTCTATAAGCTTCACATGTCGCCTTGACTGGACAGACCTACAGTGATCTGCTTTGTTTGTGTCTTTTTTTCTGCAAAGCTCTAATGTATTTTTTTGCCTTTCAGACACAGACAGACAGAGGAAACCACACACACACAACATGACTACCAGTGCAGTCAATGAGTCCTGCAAGCAGGAGCGGGAGAGCAGTTTTTTTAAGGTACATGTCACTCGGCATAATTTGAAATACTCTTCGTGTTTGATGTAATGATCTTTTTATAGAACTGACAAAATTTTGTAACTAAGTTGGTTTCCATAGAGATCTTGGTGAAGACTGCCTAGACATCGGGGGTTCAGCTCAGTTTGTTCTTGTAAAGCTCAGTTTTCCTTGGATTGCTTAACAGAGATTTGTTTAAGGAAGTTGTAGCAATGAGCATCCACTTGATAATGAGATGGGCTCTTATCAAATATTCACAGTTTACCATGTTAAGAAATAAGGTGCTACAGACAATTTCACATACTAGGGCCGTGTTAATCACTGATTGTTTTTTCTTTTTTAAATAAAGTAGTGACATAATCAATGAGGAATAGTGCAAAATTAACTTTATAAAACCTAATCAAAATCCACATCAACCTGGAATGAAACTCCACCATTGTTTTTCTACAATATATATACATTTACTTAATTAATAGACTTATCTGTGCTCCATAGTAAATACAAAACATTTTTATATGTATTGTTATATTATATTGTATTACAGTGCAGTCTGCGATAGGTGTAAGTAAAATGTTACTACGCAGGCACAGTAGAGCAGACAGCTGCCAGAAGGTGTGAAACGTCGTCAAGAAACCAAACAAATCCAGTTGCTATTGATATATAAAACCTTTATGAGATAAATATAATTTGGATGACTGATAACCTTCACAGACATCAACAAAGGCCTTTGACTGTTTCATTTCTATCAGAATGAAAACTAACCTTCCTACCTCCCTCCCACAAACAGCTCTCAGGTTTTATGTTAATATCTCATTTTAAGCTAATTATTATTTAGAAATTATTCTTACAGGGTACAAATGTGCTGTTTCAGTACTTTTGGAGAAGACTGTAACTCTGTAATTGTTGGTCAGGCGTTGTTGGTTTTCTGTGAAGTCATCTTCAGCCAGTTATTTTGAACTGATATGTCAGGAATGCAGCCTCCTAGTTCATCCCCTACTAGGTGTGTCCCTGAACCAGACACCCAGTGCTACCTCCTTGTAAGTCGCTTTGGATAAAAGCGCCTGCCAAGTAAAGTAAAGTAAAGTAAAGAATGCAATTCTTTAAATTTGCTTTAACTGTCTGGAGAGAAGGTGATTCCGTCTGGTCAATTCGTCTAGTCTGCACAAACAAGGTAACGATGTAATCCTAGTTTAAGAATCTCATCATGTTATTGTACATATAAGCTTTTGGTGAGATGTGATTTGGACTGACTAAAAAGATCTGTCATTTCTTTCAAACAGCTGAGTTACTAGTTTCTTCACCCTGAATAAGGGGCTAATGTTATATTACCCAATAGAAGCATTTCCAAACTAGACAGTAAAATGGGAAATGAAACAAATGATGCCAGTGTCACACTAAAAAAATGGGTCAATCTAAATTCCAGGAAGAAAATTACAAATAGTATTTCTATGAATAAAAAGCTGCTTCACCACTACACTGGGATAAATGACTTGTAAGTATTCTTGTTAACATATTTTAGAGTCAAATTTATTGTGTGGATGTGTGTTTTACTACTATGTGTGCACTTTTGAGTGATGATGTGAGTAGCTGGTTAAGTCATGGGTTGTGGTAAAACTCTTCCATACTACAAAATGTAGTCTTGTCTTTTCCACATTGTCCTCACAGTTTTGATTTTTTATTCTGTTCATTTGAGCGGCAGAATAAAATGCTCACATATTTATATATTCTAACCAGGGACGCAGTTTTGTTTGTGTTATTTAAGCCAATCACCAAAACTTGTAATTAAATTAATTGTATACTTAATGTAATTAATTAATGTAATGAAAAAAGGTTTTCATTAGGCTACTATAATGTGATACATACACACTGTGAAAGGAGCACTAGCATATATATAAACACTGAATGGTGGATGCTGGACTCTAAATCCTATAAGCAGAGTTATTTATGTTTCCTGGGACACTGTTTTTACATGGAGGTTCATTCAGACAGACTTTTATAAATTGTTTCCTTCCTTTGTTCCTCTTTTCTAACTCTGCTCAGTGGGAAGTGGTTAAGGTGGAGCGGGTGTGTCTTTACTTTACTTTACTTTACTTTACTTGGCAGACGCTTTTATCCAAAGCGACTTACAAGGAGAAGACACCAG
>JAUMHJ010000065.1:0-12149 GCA_032361105.1 Microctenopoma lineatum
CTGTGGCCATCAAACTCTTCAATTCCTCCCCTGCCTCGTGTTAAGCGGAGAGGGGATAACAACAACGTTAGAGATGGATGTATCTTGTTGTTCTTCTTTATTGTGCCTATATGGCTGTTGTTTTTATATTTATATTTCATTGGTGCTATTTATGGTGGTGGGATTTCTAATCTTTTGTATGGCGAGCGGCTGTATTCATGGCAAAACAATTTCCCTCTGGGATTAATAAAGTGTTTGAATCTTGAATCTTGAAATCTTAAAATTGAGAAGTGGGCACTGGCACCAGAGGTAATGCTAAATGTACAGGCCGTCCTCTGGACGTCATTCAGTCTGCCCACCCCTAAAGGCCCTATATGTATGTGTCACGAAGGGTTAGTAATGAGAGTGTATAAGTTGTTAATTAAAATTGAGATACAGGTGGCACTAGGGCACAAAGGAGATATACCTCCCCTGTCCCCAGCGACGCACCTGCACCTCAGGGCTCTACGTGTGTTGGTGTGAAAGAGCGGGAAAGGAGAAAGAAAGGGTGGAGGGAAATTCCCCACCCCGGAGCCAGCTCCCCCGCTAAACTCTAAAACTACGTATGACAATATAAACCTAGGCTGAGTCCCTTCTCCACCTCTGTTGGCTCCCCCCACCTGCAGAGTGGACACCTCTTAAGCCTTTACTTAGGCCGGTACCACCTGCAGGCTCACTATTTGTTGAGGAGTACCTCCCTTTTATAAAGCCAGTTTGATCAGGATGAATTATGAAAGGCGTTCTTTATTCCTTTTGACAGAGCTTTTTTAACAACATTAATAAGGGATATTGGACAATAGCTGGTAGGCAGTAGTGGGTCCTTGCCTGGTTTAAGCAAGATACTAATGTTAGCAGAATTCATATTTGGAGGTTGGTTACCAATTACTTGGGATTCCTGCAACATTCTGTAGAATGTTGGTGCCAGGATTGTCCAGAATTCTTTATTAAATTCTGCTGGAAAACTGTCTAGACCTGGAGCCTTTTAAGTGAAATATTATTCAGGGTTTCCTGGAGTTCCTCTGGTGTTAGTGGAGAATCTAGCACCTTCGTTTGATTGTCTGCTAATTTTGGAAGAGTTATATTATCCAGAAACTGGTTGATTTTGTCTTTAGATGGATTTCTGTGGTGAATATAGGGATTTGTAAAAGTCTCTGAAAGTGTTGATGATTCTTTGAGGGTCATAAATTAATTCCCCAGTTAAGTTTTTAATAGCACATATAGTTGTTTTTTCTTTATTTATTTTTAACTGGTTGGCTAGAAATTGACCTGATTTATTACTATATTCAAAGTTTTGCCACTGAAGTGTTTGTGCTAAGAATTGAGTTTTTCTATTAATAATTTCATTAAGTTCTAGTTTTGCTCTATGTATTTTGTTCAGTATCTCCTGTTCCAGAGAGGCATAGGCTTCTTCTAAGGATTTGATGGTTTCGTCTAAATCCTCAATACGTTTGTTTTCTTTTCTCTTTTTATATGATGAGAATGAGATTATTCTACCTCTCATCACAGCTTTGCCTGCTTTCCAGATAACAGATGTTGATGTGCCAGGTCATAGCCTAAATATAAAGCCCACTCTTTTTTAAAATTTTAATAAAATCGTCATCTTCGTTTTAAATCTCCAGTTTTTACTTGGTGGACTGGCCTTCTTATTTATCAGCGTGAAAGATACAGGAGCATGATGACTGACAGCTATAGGGTGTATCTCTGTCTGAAAAGTCACTCAGCACTGAGCTGTTGACTATGAAATAATCAAAATGAGAGTAAGAGTGATGGACATGTGAGAAGAAAGCATATTCCCTACGATTAGGGTGAAAAATCGTAGGGAATGGGAAAGTCCATAGTTGCTCATGCACTGTTTAATTATATATAATATCTAAATATATTATTAGATTTTAACACACAGGACACCACATGTGTAAGCTACTGCAAAACTACAACCAACTAAGTGAAATTTCCAGCTTCAACAAAGGTACGATTAGATATTTTGTTGTGGACCCCTGTATCAAAGGAAGTAGACAGTAAAAATACTGTCATAGCATTTATTGTAAATAGCATCTCTAAAGCTGGTACAGGTACAACAGGTACAACACTGGCAAGATGACAGGCCACAGTTGTTACTGAGGAAAAATTACAGCAAGAGACACATCAATGAAACAAATCAATAATTCCCTTAAACATAAAACAGAAGATAAAGAATTAAAGGTTTATCGTCAGGTGCATAGTAAAGAAAGTAGAGGAAATTATGCTTTTTAAATAAGTGGCTGCACTGTGGCCTATTTAAAACAGGATTGAACAGAGGCTGTTTTTTAAATCAACATCAGAGACCTGTTTTGGTTCATTGTGGATCTAGAAAATGTTCCGCTGTAGCATAGTTAGAGACAGAGTCATAAATATTCCGACAGAAACACGGTCTGTAATTTTATTCCTGCAGTATCAGCCTTGATGAGACAAGAAAATCAGCTGCTTCTGTCTGGATATGGAGAAAATGTAAAAAGTCAGAATGTCTGCTCAGTGTGTTTGTAGGACTGATACTACAGTTTGAAACAAGTCTATGACAATATAAACAACTGTTTTAAGTTGTCTGGTTACGTTACATTACGTTACAGGACCATTTAAAGAGAATCTATGGTGTGTTTTTCTCCAGATTTCAGTGAGTATATATCTGTATGTCTGCCAGCTTTAGGGCGATCAGCTGATAATAACCAATATGGCGCCACGCACTGTCGCCCTGGGGATTTGGTGCGCTATATGTTGTACTTTTTGTGTGTCCGCATGCTCTTACACCCGTAAAGAGCTCTTAAACATCAGAACAACTCCTCCTGCTGATCTACTGCCAGTTTTTTAGTGTCTGCAGTAGATTTAGTTCACTTTTTGGTGAAAAGAGGGAGACGCCAAAGAAGGGTAAAGCGGGCAGGGGTCCTGGTGCGCCTTCGGAGGTGCGGTGCTCGGACACCCTTACCTAGGATTTTCCTCTCCAACGTTCGCTCACTCTGCAATAAGATGGATGAACTGGCGCTGCTGATGAGGAGAAACACTCTTTTCAACCTCTTGCGTCTTGTCGTTTATGGAGACATGGCTCAACAAACTGGTGCACGAACGTGACTTTGATCTCTCAACACTGCTCTCCCGCTGTGGAATATCTCTTTATTAACTGTAAGCCTGTCTATTCTCCACGTGAGTTCGCTACATTCTCTGCTTCTGTCTGGAGAGGGCTTAGGCAAATGACCAACTATAAGCCCAGAGCCCCTCCCGCTGTGGACAACAAACATTTAGCAGAGGAGTTAAACAGCTTTTATGCAAGGTTTGAGGCCTCACAGCCCTCCACCATCATGAACACAACAGTCAAACCCACTTTGGACCCCTTCTCCTCCCCCACTGCCCTCACAGTTTTGGAGCTTTTCAAAAAGCAAAACCCCCACAAGGTCCTGCATCCAGACGGTGTCTCTCCTTCCACCCTTAGGCACTGTGCTGAGGAACTGGCTCCTGTCTTCACAGGCATTTTTAACACCTCTCTGGAGTCATGTCATGTCCAAGCCCGTTTCAAGCTGTCCACCATCGTCCCCGTCCCCAAGAAGCCCAGAATCACTGGATTTAATGTCTACCTGTGGTGCTGACGTCTGTAGTCATGAAGTCATTTGAGCGCCTGGTCCTGCAACACCTCAAGTCCTCCACCTGCCCCCTTCGGGACACCCTGCAGTTCGCATACAGAGCCAACCGCTCTGCTGACGATGCCATTAAACTGGCCCTCCACTTCATCCTCCAGCATCTGGACTCGCTGGGAATCTACACCAGGATCTTGTTTGTGGACTTCAGCGCTGCATTCAACACCATCCTCCCTGCTCTGCTCCAGGACAAGCTCGCTCAGCTAAACTGCTTGAAAGTGCTTGAATCCACCTGCAGGTGGATCACTGACTTCCTGTCGAACCGGAGGCCGTTTATGCAGCTGGGGAAGACTGACTACCAATCCATCAGCACAGGATCTCCACAGGGCTGTGCCAGCCACGACTCTGTCAAACTGATTAAGTTTGCGGATGGATTAACGTTACCATTTAGACTCGACATGAAGCGTCAGCGTTCCGCTGTAAGACCCAGACTGGAGTTTTGTTGTCTTTATTTTTTGCCCTTTACAAACTGGAACAAACTGAACTTAGTGATGTAATGTAAAACCCAGCCTGTATCTTTGGTTGTGCTTAACTGTATTTCTTTTTTTTAAATAATTGTCTTTGTCAGACTTGGGTCTGAGTGGCACCCCTTACATGGTTCATACTGCTACTAGTTAGGTACATTACATTATTATTTTTCTGAGAGGCTGAGATTTGGTTATACTTCCAATAAAACTGTGTAAATGTACACAATGTCTAAATTGACCGTCTCTGGATTATATGACTTTTGACATATAATTATTTAATTAATACATTTATTTCTAATGTTATAATATATATGTATATTTTGTGGTTTGCCTAATAAACACTCAAGAGAATTTCAGTTCCCAACCCCCTGATTGATTAGAAATCTTTAGAGCTACTTATTTATTCCTATTTCATATTAACAAAAGACCAGGTTGTAGGAGAGCATGGCAGAGCAGAGACAGGTTTTGAATCTCATGGCATTTCTACACCAAAATCGTAATTAAAAGCTAAATTGATTATGTTTTCACATGCAGACATTACATCCTAACACTGACACTGTGTAGTAAAAACAGCTGTGGTTTCTCGTGGACAGATTCAACACAAACACACACACAATTGAATCTGTACTACACTATTTCAGTACTGTACACTGCACCTCTATTGCGGACCATATACCATTATGCTGCCCCATCCATTAATACTATAATCAAACCAATACATACGCTGTGACTGACTCCCCCAATGTAGTGGTGTAGTATTATATCAAAGCAAAACTGTCCAGGTCACATCTACACAATCAGATGTTGGCCAATGACCATGAGGGAAGCAGCTTTCTTAAGTGAATTAAAAATATTCAGGCCAATCCGGGGCCCCTGCATATGTGCGCTGTGTCCTTCATTGCAGTTTAGCTCTACTTATTTATGATACTCCACCGTGAATATCATTTGCAAGCCTTAAAACTATTTATGGTCTGAGTGGTAAGTGTTGCATTGTAATATGGTAATCACCATGAATCAATTTAATTACTTTACTTTACTTTACTTTGCTTGGCACACGCTTTTATCCAAAGCGACTTACAAGGAGCTAGCGCTAGGTGTCTGGCTCAGAGACACACCTGGTAGGACTAGGAGTCAGACGGGGTTCGAACCCACAACCTTCTGCATCCCAGTCTGACGCCTAACCCATTGAGCTACCAGGCCACTCATAATTGTACACATAATTGTATTATCACTTAAAATAATGATACTTATATGTGTAATTTTTATCATTGGTACACTTCAACTGTGAGAGATATTCAATAATTTTAAGGGTGGATGCTGGATCCAATCCCAGCTGTTGTTTGGGACGAGAGGTGGGGTACAGCCTGGACAGGTCGCCAGTCCATCACAGGGCCGACATACGGACAAATACCATTGCGCGCTCACACTCATACCTACGTACAATTTAGACTGATCAACCTAACATGCGTGAATCTAACAAGAATTAATTTGTATAATGGTGCAGAAAATAAGTATTTGGTCAATAACAAAATTTCTCCTCAATACTACAGTCATGGCTAAGACAAAGGAGCTCAGTGAGGACCTGCGGCTGCGCATTGTGACTGCTCACAAGTCAGGAAAGGGCAACAAGGCCATATCTTAATGTTTTCAAGTTCCAGTGGCTACAGTGAAAAGTATTATAAAAAATACAAGATGTTCCGCACTGTGGAAAATCTCAGAGGACAAAAGTGACACCTGTGCTGGCAAAGAGGATAGTGGGAGAGGTGAAAAAGAATCCAAGGATCACCACCAAAGCCATCCTGGTGAATCTGGGCTAATGTCTCAAGGCAGACAATACAACGGACGCTGCACACTGCTGGGTTCCACGGATGCAGGCCAAGGAGGACGCCACAACTCCAGATAGGGCACACAAAAGCTCGCTTGGCCTTTGCAAATGCTCATCTGGACAAAGAAGACGACTTCTGGTCTTCTGTGTTATGGTCAATTGAAAAAAAAATTGAATTGCTTGGTTACATTGATGTTTCCTTCATTTGGCGTAAAAAAGGAGAAGCCTTCAATTGCCTTCAAAGAACACCATCCCCACTGTGAACATGGTTGGTGGGAACCTAATGCTTTGGGGTGTGTTTTTCAGCCAATGGACCAGCGAACCTAATAACAGTAAACGGCACCATGAAAAAAGAGCAATACATGAGGATTCTCAACAACAACAACATCAGGCACTCTGCAGAGAAACTTGGCCTTGGGCACCAGTGGAAATTTCTGCATAACAATAACACAAAACACACAGCAAAATTGGTGAAGAAATGGTTAGCACACAACAACATTAAAGTTTTGGAGTGGCCCAGCCAGAGTTGTGACTTGAATCCAATTGAGAATCTGTGGAGGGAGCTAAAGATCAGGGTGAAGAAGACCTTCCAACCTGAAAAATTTGGATCTCATCGCTAAAGATGAATGGGCAAAAATAACAGTGGAGACATGCAAAAAGCTGGTCTGCAATTATAGGAAGTGTTTTATTGCTGTAATTACCAACAAAGGCTTTTCTATTGATCATTAAGAAGGGTATGAATAATTTTGGACATGACACTTTTTGCTCAAATGTAAGTAAAAGCTAAGAAACTCAATTTTCAATAATAATGCCTCGTGTACATCATCGTATTATCTTTTGGGAGACACCTATGTCCTTTCCTGTCAAAAAATAACTTGCTGGTTCAATAAAAGGAACTTTACGTCAAAATTTGCCAGGGGTATGATTAATTTTGGGCTTGACTGTATATATATACATACACACATACCTTACGAATTCGCCTTCAAATTAAGAGCCTAAATATAAACAATTTCCCTCTGGGATTAATAAAGTGTTTTGAATCTTGAATCTTGAATAGGGTACGTGTACTTTCAAATCAGAACTCTTATATATAGTATTTTTTAACTTCAAAGTATCATTTTTTTTCTAAAATTCTTTATTCCAGATATTCCAAAAAGACAGGGTGATCAAGGGGGGAGTGAGACGCATGAGAATTCATTATTTTTACAATTTCTTTTTCCAGGCTGGAACGCTAAACCACCCACAGTCACTAGGTGGAAGCAGCGCTCAAACTAATCAACAGGCTGCCTGTTTAACCCAGTAGACATAGACCGACCCTTAAACACACCCACACACACAACACTCACACACAGAGTGTTGATGGAGCAGTAGAGATTGAGAAGTTTATGACGAAAAGAATAACGTCAGAGACGCAAGAGGTAAGTAGAGAATGTGACAGTAGCCATCAAATACAGAAAAGATGACAAATCCTACTTGGATTTGACCATGAACACGGGAGAGGTAAAGTCAATGTTATGTTATGCACTTTTCATCTCTTCTTGTCAGTTAAAATAGCAGTACTTAAATGAATGATAAAAAAAATAAAAATGGTAAAAAACTATACAAGAAAAAGAATAAGATGTTGAAGTTGACAACTATGTTTACAGTTAATAAAAAGTTTTGAATAAGTTAATAAGCTGAACTTTCTTAGAGATATTATTATAGAGTGATTAAAAGGTTAACAAACCTTTGTTTGTCAACCTTTTAAACATGTGTGCTTTTTGCCCTAGTGACCCACGTTAACCATTTATCATACAAAACTAAACCTTTTCTTTGTTGTCCTCCCCTCACCCTTGGAGCTACAGCCTCTGTTGACCCTTGACCACCTTTCTAAAGAAGCAGTAGAAAGATTACCATGTTTGTGTGTAAGGGGGAGAGATAAAACTTTCAGTATCTAGCTTACATATCTAATTTTTGACTATAAATATGTGTGTGCCCAAACTGCCTGCCTAAGCTTGTGTGCTCTGTTGCCGGCAAAAATTGTTGAACACCTTCAGACTCAGATGCTGATCTCCAGTGCATTTCTTTAACTATAGATAATTTCCTTAACAAACTTAAATAAAAAAGCTGAAATAGTTTTAAATGAAACATTGTTATTTGATAAGATAATCACTTTTGTGGTGCCAGAAACCACATACAGTGTTTTGTACAGATAAATATTCAAATATATCAGATTTCAATCCAGGTTGTGCCCCCCCATTTTTCCCTAAACGAGGGGGCACAACATAAATAGTTGTGAACGACTGCAATAAGACTATTTGAACACAATGTTCAAATACTTTTTAACTTTGAGATTTAATTTTAATTTTCTTTGCTTGGCAAACGCTTTTATGCAAAGGGACTTACATGGAGCTAGCGCTGTGTGTCTGGCTTATTCCAAGGGATGGAATAGGAGTCAGGCTGGGTTTTGAACCTGCGACCTTTTGCATCCCAGTCTGATGCTGAACCCATTAAGCTACCAGCTTATCACCGGGTTTTTTTGCTTATAAAACAATTTCAGCTTAAAATTGTGTTTTTAATAATAGTAGTGTTTTGTAAACATTGTTGTGCTTATCACCACATTCAGCTAAAATATTTATACAATTTAGCTGTTTCACAAAACTATTTTATGTTTTTGCTAGAATTCTGATGTTTTTAAAGCAAATTTCAGCATTCCGCATTTTAGAATTCACAGTGCATTTTCTTCAGGAACTTTTTTTCTAGTTCCTGTTTGCTTTCTTCATATTTGAGTAGGGAACTGTGAAAATTGTAGACTATGATAAGTGTCTTCTAATTGTGTGAAACAAGGCACTATTTCCACCAGTTATTGTATGTGGTGTTGACAATAACTGTAATTAAGCAATTTACAGAAAACAACCTGTTGTTAGATCAACTGTTAGACTGGGGGGACTGCAGGTATCTTATGTCACTATCATCACAATCAACACCATGCTCATTTAACTAAAGTTTGTAATGTTATCTTACTTATGCTGCCAGTATTGACACACTGTTTGTCTAACCTTAGAGGTGGCTAGCACGTGGACTGGGCTTGGGGCTGGAGTCTGGTTTTGTTCACAGCTGAGGCCAAGAGAAACAAGGATCTCTGTCACAACTTCATAACGCAGTGCATTGCTGACCTTTAGTTCATCAAAAGCTTCAGACATCAATTTCTTGGGTTCACTTTCCAGGTAGACCTGCAAGCAAGAAGAAACACAAGAGAATCTAATAACTAAAAACTATTTGATTGTCAGGTTATATAAAAGTGTTTTAAGTTATGACACTTGAGCACTGCATGTGCAGATGCTCTGGTCAATTGAGAGAAACAACAAAACTCAAAAGATTTAACTTCCCAAGTAGGCCAGGAGTCAGTATGGACATCCAGATTTAAAATAGATTTAATTTTATTTATTTAAGATTTCAAATAATAATAAGTCTACAACTACTACAACAATCAGTTTAAATAATGTCAGATGTCTTTACCTGGCAGAGAACAGCCTCCCCGCCATCCCTTCCATGGGTTACACGAACAATAACCATGTCCCTCTGATTCAGGTCATCCCCATTCAACTCCCCCCAGAGCTCCACTTGCCCTCCTCCCTGAGCGTCTCTGATGTATACTTTGCCACTTGTCAACACACTCAGTTCCAGCTCTGTGCTGTCTTCCCTGGTGAAACTCAGCCTGCTGACCTTCCTTTGTTGCTGCTCTCGGTCTTGAAGACTGAGGCCAGCAGGACACAGTGTGGAAGCTAATCCTAGGACCTTGCCACCCAGGCTAAGGTATGTAAGAAAGCGGGTCTGAAGCTGGGGGCTTAGAGATTCCTCTTCTGCCAGCACCAGCAGCCTGGTGTTGTCCAGCCATGGATCGCTCAGAGCCTGCTGGGGTTGGAGAGGATATATTATGTTGTTTTCCATGTTCAAACACTCTGATAAAAGCTGTCGAACTGCCTGAAAACGCTCCTCGGAGCCACCCGTGTACACCAAAACATTTGGTGGTTTGCCATTAGAGAGAAATATGCCTGCCAAAGAACCCTCAGGATCATGTTCATGTTCCTCCAGAGTCTCATCCCCACTGTCCAGACCAATCGATTTATCATCAGGAAGGTCTGGAATGTTCTCAGCTGAGGCATACTTGACTGAGGCAATGGTGCTGTTCTCCAGCTCCAAACATTCATGGCAGCTGGACAGATGTAGGTGGTGTCCATGGCCCTCTGTGTGATGATGATTTCCCAAGGAATGGTCAAGTGAATCAACAACAGGTTCCAGAAGCTGAGTGCTGCTCAGAGGCTCTGACCCTCTACGCTCTGTGGGAAGAAGAGCGCCTTTACAACACCATGGGTGTTGGTGGTCAGCTAACAGGTGACAGAGTGAAGAATCAGTACCACAGTTGTCAGTTTGGGTGGAGCAGAGTGATTGTGACTTCACAATTTTTGGGGTCTGTGGACATTGCCTTTCTAAAAGCTCGCAGAGAGTGGATTCTTGGAGGAGAATGGCTATGGAAATGCACAGAAATACAAAAAGGAAAGAAATTACATTAGTACTCCTGTTGCTAAATATCTGTGAAGGTTCTCAGTCATCCAGGTCATGGTTATCTCAAGTTTTTATCCAAAGCAACTGGTCTTGTTTGACTTATCTGCTAAGTAAAGCAACATAAAGTATGATGTCACCTCTTTTTGCACCTGCATCCCCACAACAAGGTTGAACTACCCTCGGTAAACAGCGTGGTGGACCCGAGCACAATCTATCACCCACTTAAAATGCCGTTATCTCAACAATACCCAGGAAGTTTCACAGTAGTTCACATTTTGGCTCAGGTGGCCATGTTAATATACATGAAAGCCAGAGGGGAGGACAACCCACAGGTGACCACCAATCACCAACTTGAAACCACAGGTTTATAAACCTGCAACTCACACCAGTCACTCAGACTTGAGAAAGTCCTCTGAAGTGGAAGGGTGAAAAACGGTCAAGAAACCAAACAAGTCCAGTTGCTTTTTGAGATTACTTCTGTTAATAAAGGCTTACATCTTTGAAATGTTCAGTTTGTAATGGAAAATGTTTGCATAACAAAGGATTTTTTCAGCACGAAATGAGCATGGGAAGAGGTACACTGACACAAGCAAGGTTCAATGAGATTGTGATATGGAAATACAATAGAATATAAAAATGGTAAATATGAAATATAAAAGAATTCAACATACGAACTATCTTTGAAGGCAAAAGTCCGTTGTCTAGCTGAAGTCGATCTTCAATAAAAGCCACCCCTAAACGACTGAAGTTATCTACACTGGCCTGTGCCACCACCCTGAATAGTTGGTCAGGGCTACAGGCCAGTGGAAGACAATAGTCAGACCACCTCAGCACCTGCGCACAGCACACGTCAATGGTTAGGTGACACATTATAATTTCCCTGTGTTGTAGATCATTATGTTCTGCCTTTGACAAAAAGAACTGGATCTCAGGAGAACCAAGCTGTTACATAGTACAGATACTAATATGGGAATACATGTGAACTACATAAATTTACCTAGTATAGTGACAATTTACAATACATACAGCATAACAAAAGCATATGACATGTAAGTAGGTATGATAGTAACTAATAATTATAGTACACTATGATAGGTTAGAAGTTTACATTTAAACTAGTCACAAACCATATGCAAAATATATCCCCAGTCATTTACATCTTGATTTTCTCTATCTCTAGTAACAATCTTAGCACCACTGTATATAACCATTAAAGGTAAGAATACACAGATTTACTATGCTTTTAGGAGATTAGTGAAAAAAGCAGTTGAATGTTGGGCAAATCACAAAAAATATTTAAGCTAAAAGCAAGTTTTGCTAAATTAGACAATTGTGACAGTGCCTACTTTTTTATTTGATGTATTAGGTGATAGGTGGCCCACTCTGTGTCCTGTCGCTTCTATGATGAATGAAATATTCTCTATTTGTGGACCACAAAACACGGAAGCCCCCGACAGCACAGTCCATTTTCTGAGGTCATCACATGCCTGGGAAAAGTACAGATAGCACAGAAAAACAACATTAAGAAGAAGAATAATCCATTTTATTGTCATTGAATACATTTTTACATGTTACAACGAAATTTCTTCTCTGCATTTGACCCATCCCCCTTGGGGGGAGCAGTGAGCAGCCACA
>JAUMHJ010000066.1:0-12137 GCA_032361105.1 Microctenopoma lineatum
GTGCCCTGAAATGACTTTCGTTGTGATTTGGCGCTATACAAATAAAGATGAATTGAATTGAATTGAATTGAATTGTACATATACGGTCACTCTCTTACTGTGAATATTAATTAACCGTTCCCAAACAGAATCTGTCAACATGAAGTCACAGCACAGCAGTAGGTTCCAGCATCGCCAGGTGATGCAGGTGTTGTTCTCCTTTCCAGAAGAGTAAATGCTTTCTGGAGCAGAGTGATACGAGTTTTTCTGCCACGTGACGCTGGTGTGTTCTGCTGCACAGTGACCAGTGTGGACAGCTGTGAGTCACAGAGTCCTTCTGGACGGACTGATTCATACTTTTGGCATCTGGTCGAGTTAGTGATCATGTTTGCACCTTGGGAAAAAAAACATATGACCTGAGATTATTAGCTTTATATCAATATTCATTTAGCTTGAAGTGTGAATTTATTTAATCACATATGGCAAAGAAATCACTCCACTGTAGTATGTGTCATCATCTTCCCGTGTGGTTGAAGCTATATTCAGATATCTGCTGAAGCGCTCAGATTGAACTACTTAACGGTGATACTGCTTTTTAAATACTGTCAGATTATAAAGTGTATCTGTTGTGGCTATTCGTCGCAATCTCCTCCCAGTGGTGAGTTTGTTACCACCAGAGGCGCTGCAAGGGTGTCTTCGGGCCCCAGGCAAAAAATTCCAAGGGGGCCCTTAAACTAGGTTTCATCATACGTAGCCTATAGCATCCAACACTGACAACTTTGTAATCATATTTTAAAATTGAAGTGAAGGCCAATAAAGAACTGCATAGAACACATTATTTTACTTTATGAAATCTTTATTTGTAACAAAAAGATACAATAAAAAAGCAAATTTCAACATAGAAAATTCAAAATAAGGTATAAGAAATAGATAGATAGTAATAAAACCTGAAAAACAATAGGACAATATAACTGGATAAGCAACACAATATATTTACCAAATTCACATCAGCATGTTTCCATTGTAAACATAAAAAGGAAGTCTAGTATAAAGCATTTCCCACGGGGAGGTTACATTATCGGGAAAGGCATAAACAGCAGCTCTGACCTCCTCTCAAACCAAAAAAAGTTTTTAGTTAATGTGCAGCATGTTTGCTAATGCAAAAAACCTATACCAGGTATAACCATATAGCCATATACCAATTAGCATATTTGGCTTCGTTAAAACTCCCTAAGTAATCACATACTTTGAGATTTAAAAAAAACATAGCCACAAACTATTATACTTACCACTGCCTTGTCACCTTTTCTCTTCGTCTTTCTTTTTTAGTAGTAGTAGTAGATAGTTTCTTGTCATTTTCGCGGAGCAGAGGCTGCTTTGCTGTCGCTGCGCATGTTTGTGTACTTCCGGCAGCCGGCACCAAGAGAGGGTGGGGTGGGGGGATGAGAGCTGCTCACAGTCTCCCTACTGTTGTTCTGATGCAGTTCAAATTGTGTTGGTCCTCTGGGGCCCCCTTGACCTAGGGGCCCTAGGGTGTACCACACTCTGTCTTCCAGTGTTAGAAATGTGCCAAGTAATACTGTGTTTCCTAGCTCCACAACTTGGAAAGAATCAGGTCGAAAAATGTCACTCAAGTAATCTTAACCTGAATAAAAAGGAAATACAAGCTGCCTAAATGATTAATAGTGGTGTGACAACAGGAGCATGTTATTTTTTGTTACTTACACACAGACCTGAGCAGGTAATTCTTAGAAGGCTGATCACCATTATCATCATCATCTTCCACTTCAGTAAACAGCAGAAGCCACAGCAGGCTTAATATAGCTTTAATGTGTGGGGCACAACTGATACGAAAGCAAATCACGTGTCAGGTGGTTCATTGGTCATGTGAGGGGAGCTAAAAAAAACTAACCTGCTCTTTAAAATGTAGACTAACCATAGTAATGGACAGGTTTAGGCACAGAGTAGGGCTTAGTTTCCTTCAGTATGTCCATTGTCTTCGTTTTCCTCCTCGTCTTAACGTGATCCTTTAAACATCAATATAACCAAATGACTTAAGTGAGGAGTTAAGAGATAGACAGTTAGTTTTGTAGCTGCAAACCTCGTCACCACACTTGACTCTAGAAGCCTTCATGTTAAAAACCTTTTTTTTTCTTTTTCTTAGAACCACTGCTTTAAAGTTTGAGTTTATGTAAGGTTTGCAGTCAGTTATTAAAAGCATGTTCTTTCACGTTTACAGATGAAACAGGAAGCTGACTGTTAAAGCCTTCTAGAGAGTGAGACTGTCGGTTCTCACTGACTTTGGTGACGCAGGGGACTTATTTTTCTTTTTTTTTGTTGGTCACCAAAACATAAACCCTATTGTCAATCTAGGTACTATAGCATTTATGTGTATTAATCCTAAGAAACCGTCTAAAGTAGACTGTCCAGATCGTCAGCCAAACTAAAAGCACGTTACCTTTTGCCTCCTGTGAAAAGAGACAAAAATGTACATTTCTGTGCTATTAAAACTCTAACTTTAACAGAAAATTACGTTATGGGTCTGGACAGGACAGAGTCTGGGTCCCTGTTACTTTTTTATTGTACTTTAATGACTTCCATGTGACTGTGCATCTATGAAGCCCCAGAGCATTAGAAATAGCTTTGTAAGATTTTTTAGACTGATCCAATGTCGTAACCTTGGTAAACACTTTGTTCCACAGAGATAATCACTGCACCATCTTTTTGCTTCACAAAATTTGATTATGCAATTCTAACTTTTTGTGTCTGCTCAGGTTCTAAGTTCTAAGTACTGAATTCATTTGACTGTGAGCGTATACAAAAACACAACACAGTCTACGGGAAAGAAAGACATCCTGCTTGAAACCACAAAACAAAGTGGCTCTAAGATCTTTTTATAAGGAGCTTATATAGAAACCTCTTACTCCACATTTCTGTGTTTGTGGCGGCAATGAACAACCTGTGAAGAATGTAGTCTGTGGTGACTTTGGTCGTTCTTATGTACGTACACCATAAATCAGTTTTGTTGGGGTCCTAGCCCAACCAGCATATACAGTACATATAGATAATAAAAGTGTTTCTTCTTATTTTATGGTAACAAGTGGTGGAGTCTAATGACAAAGTAGAACCTTTTAAACTTTATTGCAAAGGCTGTGTCTCCTCTGATCTGAGATGACGACCGTGGTTAACCCAATGACTGTATAAAATATGGACGCCGCCGCTCCTTTTACTCCCACTGTGCAAAAATGAAGCCACAATATATTTCGGTTCTGGGAGACACCATCTTGCAAATTTGGAGCCAAAGACTGACAAGTGTCTGCCAAGCAAAGTGTAGTAATATGTAAAAAAGTATGTGACGTGACGAGTACACATGAACTCTTTGTACATTGAACAGAAAATTAAGAATTTCTGCAATAAATACCAGGTTGTTACTGTAGACAAACACAAAGTACAGACTATACAAAGTACAATTCTACTGCTTTACACCAGAGTACACACATTCACTCCAGGTGTCATCTCTCTTTCTTCTTGCTCTGTTGATCTTCTGATCTCTTAATGTAGCATAATGTAGGTTCTCCTTATCCTGACATAACTGGTAATGAAAAAAAACTGTTAAGATGTAGAATAAGATGTAGTTTAGGACAGACATGGATGAATCCAGGAGTCAGAAAAAAGAACAAAAAACATTTTTCATGACAGAATCATACGTACCTCTGCTTTTGGAGTAGATACATCTGAAAAGATTACATTTAAATCTAGTTATGACAAACCAAATCAGAAGTTGTTTTAGTCGAATGTATTGTATACTTAATGCTTGTTGTCAGCTTTAAAGATTCAAACTTACTTGTACACGGGCACTTCCTTTTGTTCATCTTGTACGCTGAGGAAACCAGTAAAATCACCAGGATGGTGGTAAATGCCAAAGCTCCACTCAAGAAATACACCAAAAGCAGAGAGCCTGCATTGTCTGTAGAGAGACAGCAGACACAGAGACTTAACAGCACATATTTTTTTGTGTTTATCTTATCTCTCTCTCTCTCTCTCTCTCTCTCTCTCTCTCTCTCTCTCTCTCTCTCTCTATATATATATATATATATTTCAATACTTTCTTTTACCCATTTTATACATGCATTACCTTTGCTCCAGCTTGAAAATAAACACAATTCTTCCTAATTGGGTTCAGCAGAGGTGAAACTGTTATAGTCACAGTCCTACTACTATGTGAAAATGGGAAGCTAATGCAGTGATTCGGCTGTCAAGTTAATCATTTGATTATTGTTATGTCACATGCAGTTAAAAGAGTTATTGATTAGTTGTTAGTTAGCTGTGGTTATTTAAGGCATTAGAAATAATAAAGGTGAGAAACTCCTATTTATATTTTAGCACTGTTTTCTTGTTTGTTTTCTGTTATTTAAAAATGTTTGCAAGAAATGTTTGTAACTAATCCATGGTGAAGATCATAGACAGTTTTGCTGCCTTGACAAAACACAAACATCTGCATGGTTGAAATAGCAACTAGATCTGGAACTGAAACATGAGTTTTAACTTCAGAATATATGTATGTGCAGTTGAAACAACCATTGCTATAAAGTTTCTTACCTTCAAAGTCCACTGTGTGTCCGTTTCCAAACAGCATGTGTCCACATGCGGCAACAGCACAGTAATTGTTCCCAGAATGAGAAAAGTTGTTCATTGGTAAGTTGTAGACACAGCTGTGTGTTTGTGCGTCAGGTTTCCTCTCACACTGATCATTTCTGTCTCCATGGGTGTAAATGATTCCTGGATGAGATTCTTCAGAGTCTTTGAACCAGTAAACACTGTGTTCTCCATCACAGGTCCCAGTTTGTACTGTACAGTTCAGAGTCACAGAGCCTCCTGTCTGCATGGTCTCAGACACTGACTGATGGACCAAGGCGTGAATTGTTGAACTTGGATCCTTTACATTGACAGTAGTGCCCTCACAAAATTCAAAGTCATATAATTTCCTCTTTACGCAGTAGTAAGTAGCTGAGTCTGAAATCTGCAAATCTGATATCGTCAAGTCATTTTTAGAGTCTCTAGTATCAAGAAAGAATCGTACATTGTTTGTAAATTCCCCTTCAAACGTCCCATTATTGTTATGCTTATAGAAAATAGAAACCGGCTTAGGCTTCTGTCCCAAAGTTTGCTTGTACCAGTAAAACATCACCGTTAAATCATCTCGACAGAGACATGGTAAAGTCACACGTCCTCCAGCATTAGCTGATTTAAACTGTATTGATGATTGTTTTAAAGATGTTGTCAGAGCTGTTGAAGAAATGAAATAAGTAAGCAAATTAATACTACAGTGGTGTAATTATGTGTATTACAAAATTATAGACAAACATGGTTATAGTGTAAATTTACAAAACACAACTCACCCATATTGGCCATGAGCAGATAGGTAAAAATCACAGAAAGGTTTGGAGGCGTCATCGTGCTACAGATGCTTTCAGGAATGAACTCAATCTTTATACTGTACGTTCTAAAGTCTTCACAGAGAAGACTGTGTTTGATTGGCCAGTCAGACTGACTCTCCTGATAAGGAAACAGTGAACATGTTCAGTGCCCCTTGCTTTGATGGTGTTGGTCCTTGAGATGAACTTCTTTAACAGCAACAGAATATTTATTTAAGATAAAAATAGAAATCACACAAACAACAGTGAGTGATTAAGAACCTTTGCATCATCACATGTTTTAACTGTTTACCTGCACCTAGGCAAAATTAACTAGGTGTAAAAGTTTAGCTTTGTGTGGAGATAATTTCCAGTTTTAAAATGTTAACTTTAAGAAGAATAGCTAAATACATTAATGGCAGTGTCAGATGTTTAAAAAGCAGACATTGGTGATAAATTACAAAAACAGACATCTGAAATCTCAATGAAATCAAAATGGATATTTGTGTAATACAGGAACATATTGCACCTCTGCAGGGATGCTGCAATGACTGCCTTGGTGGGTCAGGGCCCGGCTTCGCCTAATACTGACTTTAGTCCTTGCTGATGTGTTGATCCAGAAAATGTTGAATAAGTGATTATTTTTTGTGTGAGAAAACAATCATTGTATTGTTTTACACTTTTTACATTAGTTCACAGTTTGTTTCCAATTCTTGCATCTTTCTTTCTTAGTTACTTACTTGCTAGTAATTTGGTTCTGATTCTGATAATGTGTTGGTCAGTGAGATCAGGACATGACTGAGAAGACTACTAATTTAAAATGAATGGTTCTCTGCTCCTCACTCCATTGTTATAACACTAACCATCAAGTTCTTCCTTGATGCTGCCTGTATTTCCTGTTGGCGTACACAAAGGTATTTCACACCACTCTCTTTTTAAAATGGTATGTTTTGGTGTGTCAGTCTGAGCTGCAGTGCGCTGCAGCCTGGAGGCCACAGGCCAGTCTTCTTGCACACATGCTAGGACTTAAGTTTCCACCAGCGGAAACCTGTTTGCAGTAGTTCACACCTCAGTTCAGTTCACCACAGGAGTCACAGCAACAGTCTAATACTGAGAGCTGGCTAGGTTTAAGGTTTCAACATCTACTTGTATCTGGTTAGAAGAAGGTATTAATAGATCAGTGGGTTTTTTTTAAGCATGCCCCATCTGTGACTGCATCCAGTGACAGAATGACTGCTGTGATGTCACACAGAAATTTTCATCTTATACATTTGATAAACCAACTGTAGTTAAGATCAATTATTTTGTGGTCGGATCTTTCCATTTTATTCCCTTGCCAGATTTTGACATTTACATCCATGTGTAGTACAATAGCTTGCAGGCTTCCTCTTTGTTTTTGTTGGTACATTGCAGCATACTTTTGATCCCATCTAAAAATGTTAAATACTGGCGCGTTGTAACTCCTTTGGCTTAACATTGTAAGTTTGAACATTCTGTGTATCTGCGTATTACTGGATTTGAATTGGACATCGGATAGGATTTTTTGGAACTGTATTCTGCCTGTCGGATTGTTTTCTCTGTCCCAGCGAATATTTAAGAACAAAGAAAACTTAATTTAACAGAATTTGGTGATGACAGAAACTAAAAGAAAATTTTTTTTCAAAGGGTTACATTCACTGGACTCACCAAATTTATTGATGCTATGTCAGCAATATCGAGCACCAACATGAAAAGACCTGTAAACACTATCTGGCACAAGCGACAAGTCAGGCCTAGCCCATTTAGCAACCGAGAAGCCACTTCAGACGAAGTTCAGGGACAGAAGCGGTTGATGAGGCCTCTACATACCTTTAGCAGAATGTGACGCCTGTTACGCCACAACACTCGCACTAGCCAATAACTTACATGTCAAAGATTAGAGTCATACAAAAATACAATAAATGGTCTGACACTAGGATTTCACTGCTTAGCAATAACAAAAAGAGAGAACTCCCACCAAATCTAATACTAGGGCTTCTCAGAACTGGTCTTTGAACCATGGACTCTATCAGTCTGTTGAAAGACTTCACTAATCTGCCAGCACGGGTCTTAACCTGACTCTCAACTCCAACAGGCCCACTTTGTACAGTATCACCTGTAGTCTCAAACCCATTGGCTGGCCAGTGCCTGACTGCTGTAAGTCCCAACTGAGTGTTTGGTCACCCGCAAAAGAAGCAGGACCACAGCCTCTGGTGCCTCTCCAGAGGACATAGGCTCGCGCTCTCTCTCTCTCCGTCAGCAGGGTATGCGAACTGGTAGAGAGTGTATGTGGCTGCAGCTGCTACAGTCCCCCTGAAGTGAATCATCACTGGCGATTGAGCTTTCACATGATCCTGGAGGTCCATCATTGGCTGTCTCAAGCAGTGGCACGAAATGGACCTCCAACAACAGGTTTCCGTGCACAACTCTTATACGACCAGCACCATCCTGGATTTTGTAGACATGAATATCAGGACGTACATCGACAACGGTGTACACTCCATCTTCCCATTTGTCAGCCAATTTTCTTTTGCCACGCTCACCCTTGTTAGCGACCAAAACACGATCACCAGCAGACAGATGAGTGCCTTTAGCGCGCTTGTTGTACTGCATGGCTTGATGTTGCTGCTCTATCGAACTGTGCCACTGAGCGATCTCAACTGCGGTTTTCAAGCAGGACATTAGGGATTTAGCATAGGAGTCATAGTCAGAAAAGTCAGGATCACTCAGAACTTGCAAAAATATGTTGTCAACAGGTAAACACTGCACACGCCCAAACATCAAAAAGAAGGGTCTCATGAATGGTGGCATTATATGCAAATGTGAGGGTCTGTATCTGCTCTGGCCATCGATGTTTTGCGCCAAGGGGAAGAGTCCACAGCATACAGCACAGGGTGCGATTAAAACGCTCAGTTCCCCATTTTCCATGGGATGATAAGCTGTGGTATGAGACTTGGCAACTCCAGCCAAATATCAGTTTGCTGTCAAAATTTGTGCCTTTATCAGAAAACATTATCCCAGAGTTTTTTCCAACCTGCTTTGCTGTTTGATTGGCACAGGGGAAGGCGTGAGCAAGTATGGTAAAATGGTAAGTAACCACCAAGACATCAACAGACCTCTGCTTGCTCCCATAGGGGCTAAACTGTTGATGCTCTCAAGGGGTGCACGAGCTGCGGGCTCAGGTGTTTTACTGAGGGTGCACCTTGGGCAACATTTGACATATTTCCTGACATCTTGCTCCATGTCAGGCCAGTAAAAGCGTTGCAAGAGAGAGTGTACAATCTTGTCCTTGGTGACCAGCCAGGTCATGGATGCCAGACAAAGCCTTGTCCAGCGCCTGAGGCAGTACATACTGTAAGGAAACTGAGTTTGTGGACCCAAAAAAGGCACTCAAGAGGTTGTAATAAATAGATTTTAATAACAGAAAATGATCAGATAAGGTTATACAAACACTATTAAACCGAAAACCACTCCAAAAGGAGGAAGATAATAACCGGAATTGCAGAAATAACCAGAAAACTAAGGCCAGACTAAACTAATACACAAAACTAACTAGATCAAAGTAATAACCTCGAATAAACTAAAAATTACTCGTAACGAGGAAAAGTCAGAACTAAAGGCCAGGTTATCAATTAAAAACGTGACTAACTAGTGCAGGCAGGAAAAAAAATGTAAGAAGGCCAGGGAAACTAAATTACTCTAACACCAGGGGAAAGAAGGCGAAAAGAACCCCTGCACTGGCGCCATGCCTCTCTCTCGCCTTGATGGGCGGGTCTTATTGGCAAAGAAGGGCTATACCTTAGAGATGCCAGGATCCTGCTCTTGATACTGTTGAAATTCAAGGGCTGAAAGCATGGGCAATGAGACCTGACCACCAAACGCCTGTTGGACGTGTTGAACCAACTGGACTGCCCTAGACTCTGCAGCATCTAAACATTTACAGTGGACCCCACAAAGCTGGCTGCTAACCCTAAGCGTGTCTTGCACAGAATCTTCAGGCCTACTCAGAGCATCCGCTACCACATTCTTTTTGCTAGGTAGGTGCTTGAGTTCAAAGGAGTAGGAAGTAGGCTAAACTTTTCACAGACACTCAATTTCAGGGCCATGAACTCCAATTTATGGGCTGGATATTTCCGCTGAGATGAGCTGAGTGTCTTGCTGGCAAGCGCAACTGGTCGAGCCTTGGTTTCACCTTGAGGCACCTGTGACAGCACAGCACCGAGACCATCTAATGATGCATCCACAGACAGGATGAAGGGCTTATTGAAGTCTGGATGAGCAAGCATGGCACACTTCACCAGCATAGTCTTTAATTGGCCAAATGCTATCTCACATTCAGGGCTCCAATCCTCAGGAGTGAGCTTACGATAGGCACTGTGAGGCTTTGGGCCTGCAGATTTGCCGCTCCTCTTTTGAACTGCCGTGACTGCAAACAGAGGCTTTGCAACAGAGGAGCATTTGGGAATGAAGTGTTGGTAATAGAGGAGCATGCCAAGAAATGATTTGATCTTCTTGACAGCAGGTGTGCATCCGTCAGCATCCATCAGATCTTGCACCTGTATGTTAGTGATAACCTCAACCTTGACGGGATCAACAGACACTCCTCCACCATCAATGATATGACTAAGGAATCTGACCTGCTTTTGTAGTAGATGACACTTTTTCGGGGCCAGTTTCAGGTTGTGTTCACGCAGCCTCTGAAACACTGTGCGCATCCTGGACAGAGCTTCCTCCCCTGATGCTGCAAAAAAAAGGAGGTCATCGAGGTAGCACAGTAGTTTTGTAGAGTTTAGGTCTCCAAAAATCCCTATCATCACTCTCATGAAATATGCTGGACTGCTACACAGGCCCATTGGTGTGGTGAAGGCTGTGTACCTCTTGTCATCTTCATGCAGAAGGTTCACCGTCATAGGCACCCACCAACACATCCCTTGGCTTTGCTCTAGAAGTGGAAGGCTCAACCACAACAGTGCTACCAGGTAACAGGCACATTGGAGGGGAGTCAGACCCCAGACCAGATGTTCATGTCTGGGCAAGAGTGTGACTGCTTGTGTGAGTTTAACAGTCCCTATTTTATCAGGAACTTTCTCACCTCTCCAAGGCTTAACATTAGTGAACGTGGAAAGACATTTCTCGATTTGAGGTCTGTAATGATAATAATTTTTGCAGGCCCCCACAACCCACCAAAACAATATTCTCTTCTGTTTTTTTGGGGGGGGCAAAATGCCTGCAGCACTGAGGCTCATTTCAGCACTGCTGCTGATGGTGCACGCCATGGAACCAGAGTCCAACATCCGGCTGTCTGTACGTGGCAGAAACTTGAGTCTGCTGTGTAAACAAGCGACAACAAGTTACTTTGTTATGTCCTCCCCTAGGCCGGGCATACCACTTCCAACAACATATCTTCTGAGTATGACGCAAACCATTTTAACACAATCCTACCTACTGCTGGTGCATCAAATGCAGCACCAATAAAACAAGAACTGAATTTTTTTGTAGCACCAGTATTCAAATAAATGTCATAAGACTTTGAAGTGCAGTCCCAGTGCTGTGAAGGGGTTGAAATCCAGACTGAAAAACATTAAAAAGATTTTGTTGAATTAAGAATTTGTGAATTTTTCAATTTTATCAGTGACCTTTGCTAGAAAAAGTGTGTTTGATATTAGTTGATAGTTTACCATATTAAAATGGTACTGGTAAAATAAAATATCAAGGCAACAGGTAGTAGGTTTTTGATGATGGACAATTTCTTACAGCGTAGCATGATCCGCTACTTCAAAATGTGCTAAACTAACTAAGGAGTTCTTGTGAGGAGGCACAAATAATATAATATTAATTTATATTTTATTTTTTCAGTGAAAAAAATGATGCACATTTGAGATAGTAAAGTCACCAGTGATAAAATGGTTGAAATCAATGCAAAGAGCAGAAAGGAATTTAGTAAAATCATCATAAAACTGCACACTGAATTTCATGGGCCTATATACCATTATAAATACAATTTCATGAGAGACTAAATTAATGTATTGTATTGGAAGTAAATATGTGTTGTTTAGTTTTAGTAGTTTGGTTTAACTTTTAAGTTTATATCATTGTTCAACTCACTTGCATGTTTACTTGAACAGGTAGGTGGTAGGTCCCAGTTAAGTGAGGCTGTGAAGATAAAATGCCAGTGGGTTGAACTTACTGCAAGGCTGTAGTTTTTACCTTCTTTTGTTTTTTTGCTTCAGTCTTTTATTATTGTTCCTAGAGATTCTTTCCTTTATTTATTTAATATTTTGTGAATAAATGTCACCCTCTTTTGCTCTTACTTTTTTTCACCAAGCAGCTTCTTTAAACAAAATGTTATGTTTTCAGCGCCAAAAAATAAACATTGTTCCGCCTTTCTTGGTGGCTTGTGCGACAGATCACTTTCATGCTCAACCCATCACTCTATCACCCTATATAAATAAAGGCTACAGGTTGGTTAGACTACAGAAACATTTATGTTAAAAGAAAACACTATATTTTGATTCATATATATGCCAGAAACATTCAAGCTCAATGCAAGTTATTCATTCATTTTATTTAATGCAATAAAATCAGCAAAAACATTGAAATGAATTCTAATTGCTTATTGTTTCCATTATATAATAAGTTATTATAAGAGTGAGCGATAATATGATCTAATACACACTGCATTTACTGATGCTACAGTCCAGATAGTAACAGTGCATCATATGGTTC
>JAUMHJ010000068.1:0-12113 GCA_032361105.1 Microctenopoma lineatum
GCCCCTCCCCAGAACCCTCACTGTCTAAGTGTGATTTTAAAATTGAGAAGTGGGCTCTGGCACCAGAGGTCGTGCTGGATGTACATGCCGTCCTCTTGGTGCCATTCAGTCTGCCCACCCCCAAGGCCCTGTATGAGTGTGTCACGAGGTTCTGAAGCCGGTAGAGTTATTGCCTGACTGACGTTAGGATATGTGAGCAGTGTCCAAACTGATTTGTCTATCCGTTATCTGAATGGTTTGTTTTGGTGTGTGATCCCGTCACTCACACGTTTTAAAACCAAGAACAGTTTACACAAATGACATTCACACCTGTGGGCAATTTAGAGTCACCAGTCAACCTGCCGTCAGAGGGAAATGGAAAGGAAGCATTTCATTCTTTAGTTTAAGGAACCTATTTATACCTATAACCTTCCTCTCTGCTACTGTCACGGAGCAAAGCCCAGGAACACATCTCCTCCCTGGCAGAACGGGAAACTGGGCGCCAGCAGCCAGATATCTGCACTGTTGCTGCCTCCAGGCTCCAACATCCCCTCTGCTTAGTAGGACACGTGAACCTGAGCGAACAGCTGTTCAATGAGAGTTTGCAGCAAAGCTCCACAACAACAAAGTGTTCAACTTGAGAACCGATTTGCTCCACTGCTGTAGGCCGTGGATCAGATGACCTGGATAACCTCTCGCCCTCGCATGACAGAGTGAGGACTGAAAGATATTCTGTAGGAGGCTTTCTTACTCATGCAATTAAGAATGTGAAAGAAATACCAGATCCTGCTGCTTCCCGACGGCTCGGGCTGAAAAATGCAGAAGAAAAAAAACTCCAAACAACCTGGGACACATTTCTAGGACCAAATGGCTCATCCCCTCCCCCCCAACACTATTTCATCTCCACTAATCCCCCATCTGTGTCCACCTCCACCTCTGGCTTTAAGTCCTTAGCCAATTAAGTCCTGCTGATTTGACCATTCCCAGTGATAATCCCCAAGACAAACCCTGTGATGCAACTTCAGATTGCTACAGAATGTGAGAGGACCCTCCAACAGTCACACACGGGACACAAAGAACACCGGTGTCTGTCCTAGTTTGTTCATGGACACGTGGACACAGATGGGACCAAACTTTTCAGCATGAATGAAAAACATTGTATTGGGAGGAACGTCAAACACTCGTAGGATATCACTAAACTTAAGTAGGATAAATCGGGCCTGCCTTGCTGCCTCTGCTCCAGGATGGCTCCATCATCATCATCGTCATCATCGGGAATTCCGAGTTCTGGAGGAACATGAGAAGGTATCCAGCTGTGAGCTGAAGCTGAACAGAATGTGGAATGAACCCAAACACACAAATCATTCTACCACAGACGAGTTAAAGCAGTAGGAAGTAAATTGACTGAGTCGATGATCTGATCTTTACCCTCTGGAGAAAGTTATTAATACATGCAGCCTCCCAGATTTACAGCGAGGAACGAGCTGAAGTCATGTTCAGGCCTTATCAACATTTGGTTTTCCTTCCATTAGAAGGCAGTGCTTCACATACACAAATACTTGAAGCTTCAACAACACATAAAGATATCGAGTTTCTGCAACGAGTGAAAAACTATATTTCTAAAGCACTCGTGCCTTCAAGTTCACAAACAGAAACAACATTTAGAACCTCCTTAAGGCCTAGTGCCAGACAATGCAGTAAAATGCAATTTACTACAATTTGAAACCCGCTGACACGCAGTGAACCCAGGACCTTGTGGTCCCCCCACAGTCTCCGCCCTGAGACAGTTCCCTGGTCGGTAATCCAACCTGGCACACACCTGCTAAAGCTTTTGTTTTAATGACCTCTGATCCGCTAACTTGAAATGAATAGAAAAACAATGATGCAAGGCCGTTTGTCATTTGGCTGTGGACCCCTGGCAACCCCCCCCGAAATCCCTCAACTGTGATAGACAACATCCTCGTAGAGGTGCTGACCTCGACCCCATCAACACATCAGTGAAATGCTGCATCCAGCGGGTGGTGCTCTCGCTGGATTCAAACCACGCACAAATAACCACAACTGAAAGAGAGACTACTTTGTCTTCAAAACAAAAGCACGACAGATGTAGGAGGATGTAAAAAGTAAGAAACTAATAGAATCCATATAGATACAAAAATCAAGGCGGTGAATCCCACTGCTGTGTGAATAACCTGGACAAATTAGAAAAGTGTTGGTATGCAAACACAGCTGAGTGCTTTTGTATTCATGACTTGTTGTTCTGGTCTGGCACAAAAACACAAAAGAACAGGTTTCTGTGTCCCCCATGTCAATACATTTTCCAGGGTTGCTTAGATGAAAAAACGTGGATGAGTGATGACTGAGCTTGTTTGTAGCTGAGGCGTCTGAGCAGCAACTTTTATTATGGTAAGACCTTCAACTGTTCAAACATATTCATGCAAAATAGAAAGTTTCCCCTCTTCTCACATCCCTCCACGCGTCTCCGGGGGGCGGGGCCAGACAGAGGCGCAAGTCAGAGTGAGGAAGGTGGATGGAAGTGCGCCCGCTGCGCAGTTAGTCCGCGTGTGTGCGCAGCCTGTGAACGGACGCGTCTTATCAGCACACACGAGCACGACTGCTGGACTTTGGGAAGTTTTTTCCTTCTGATTTGCAGCATTTCATGACTGATGGCTGTTGTGTCTTGTGTGGATGTGGGAGTTTTGCTTCTTATCGTGGTGACAGCGTCTCTGGCGAACGGTGAGTGCACTGGGTGGTCTTTTTTATTAGGGAGTGAATTAATAAAGAGCGTAGACACAACATAACGTAAAGTCCGCGTGTCTTCATAGAATTCAGAAGCAATAGTAAGAAACAGCTCTATAGGAGCGATGTTGCATATTGCATAAGTTAATTAGATGTATATAATAAGTTGTAATTGGTCAGAAGTAAAATAGAAAAAGAACAGACTCTTCTGTTTTTCATTAATTGATTACTGAGAACAGATACAGGATGGAAAATGGAGGATAAATGGAGAATGTTATTTTATTATGAAACATCCATCTCAGGAAACCAGAACATCAGGTTACTAATAGTGAACCAGAGAACACGAGCAACAAATAACATTCATGTTGTGACTTGCGTTTGTTTGGTGTATCTACTTATTAAAATACTGAAAACAATTAATTCATAAAGTACTCCGGCACCAGTCCTGAGCACAAACAGTGAAATGTGCTCTAAGAGAAAACTCTGGCCAAAGAAAATGTTCACTACTGACAACAGAGAGAAAATGTGGTTATTTAAAAATACTACTACTACTACTACCATAATAATGTGTATATTTTTTGTCACAATCCACTACACGTCTGCCGCTCACTGGAACGGTCTGTGGCAGACGGCCGGCCACCCAGGGCCTGGTTCTGTGTGAGGTTTCATCAGAACCCAGGGACCAAAGCGGGTTTTTCCTGCTCCACTGTAGCCCAGTGCTGCTCAGGGGGATTTGTTGTGTTTTCTCCATAGAATAATTACCTTACTATGTGAAATAGGTGTAATTTGGCGCTTGTGTAAATAAAAAGACGTTGTAGTAAGTTAGTAAAGTACAGTAACAAGAAAACAATTTAAGTACAGTACTTGAGCAAAATTGCAGCCGGTGTTGATGTTACAGTCACTGAGGCTGGATTACTTCTAATAGTGTTAATGACTACTAAGAACTACTTCTGACACTGTGCTTCTCAAACCGTTGATCCTGCAGGTTCCTCGTCCAGCAAAGATGTGAGCCAGAAGAAGGATGCTGAAGCCGCCACGCTGAGTCCACTCCCGCCCCGCGGAGTGGACAGGCACTCCCGGGACACGCCTGACGACAAGGGACCCGGTGCCAGGAAGCGCTCAAAGAGATGCACGTGCTACACCTACAAAGACAAGGAGTGTGTTTATTACTGCCACCTGGACATTATCTGGATCAACACACCAGAGTAAGTCTTTGAGTCGGAGGCTGCAGCAGTGTTATGCGACGCTCCAGCGGGGTTTGTGCACGCTGCAGTGCTCCACGGTTTTCCTGCGCTCCTCCTCAACACTGTATGTTTTGGGCAGCTATCATCATATTAGTGCTGGTATCCTGTAGGAGGTACAAATATTTGAGTTATGCAGAAGAGAAAGCCCTCTGCTCAGTCTAAAGGAACACTCCTAATGTTTTATGCCGTGGAAAGATGTATGGGAACCTGAGCAGCGCAACGAGCTCAGGCCTTTTCCTCATATGTTAGTATTTCCTGTGGCTTTGTGAACTGTAAAGGTTTGATGTAATTTGATGCACTCTACACGGGGATCTCAGAGGTATTTTAATTCCTCTGAGGATTTCTGACACTGGCTAACAGGCAGGAGGGAGGAGTCCACCTTTTGGCCTTCTGAGATGCTGTGATTGTTCCTGAGATGCTTTAAACATTTAGATTTCAGATTCACGTCATCACTGTTTCTCTGTTGCCAGTTGTAAATTTAAACCAGAGGTCTGAATATAGCAGTGGTTCTTCACCTCATTAAACCAAAACCAACACTCTGAGGCACGGGTGGTACCCGAGAGTTAGCCGTCCTCTACCATACCAGTGTTTAGTTAATGTGCAGTCACTTAACCAGCAACAGAAATGCCCTATATAATCAGTGCTACCCAACAACCTCCGCAGAGCAGGGTCGAATCCCCCAGTCATTGGCCTGAGATGCCGGGGAAAAGGCCCCGTCTGCAGCAGCAAGGCTAATGTATTTGCTTTTGCTTTACACTAAATACATTTGAGCTTAAGATCAAAAGATGAAGCACACAATGATAAATGAAAGCAGCAAAACTATTACACATGTAGAACATGTGACTCACAAATGTTTCTTGGCACTTAGGTGTGAAACTGATATTCAAAAACTAACTATCATTAAATGGCTGGTGTTGGTTTTGGACTTGATTTTTACATATGAAGGCTGCGTTGGTTGTTACATACAGATAGGTCAGCATGGATACCGGAAAGCTGTCCTTGGGACAAACGTTTTACACTTTGGAGTGGGGGTGGGGGGGGGTGTCAGTCAGAGGCATTACAAAAACAGTCTGGAATGTCCTGAAAAAGAGAGAAACCACTGGTGTACTGAGCGACCAAGTAGTGTGAAGGCTGTGGAGAAAAAAACAACAATGACTTTACTTTGCTTGGCAGACACTTTAGTCCAAGGAGCGAGCCCCGAGTGTCTCGCTCAAAGACACACCTGGTATGGGGGATAGGAGTCAGCTGGGATTTGATCCTGCTACCTTCTGCTTCTCAGACAGACCCTTATTTCCTTGAGCCACCCTTGAGCATGACATTTCTGGTGACACCACCAGAACCCGAACCTAACACGGTACTTAAGGTCTGACCCAGAGGACACCCACACGTATTGTAAACCTAACTTTAGACCTGAGGGAACAGCGGTGGTTAGCGATGGGAACGCCTACTCTCCAAAGCTTCGGCTCTTTTGGCTCGGCCTGTACCACTACATGTCTTTGCATGTGATTGGCCCCATGGTGTGCCCATCAAAGTAAAGTCCCACCCCTGCCTGCATTGATTCTTAGCGGAATGGCTGAAGATTCGACTCTTCCACACAAAGCGCCGGCTCGTTCGTGAACGACACATCCCTAGCGGGAGCTCGTGATTGACACATCACATGGCAGCATGTGTGTGCTGTGCAAGACTAAAGCGCTCGAACACTTGAGGGGACAACTCTGAAATAACGTTGACCTTTTGAAGTTGTCACAGCTCTTTAAGAAACATACATCAACACCTTCCAGTGACAGGTTCTTTTGAAACGGGCTGAACAGGGTGTGTTACAATGATAAATTATGAAAACGATCCAAGTGCTTCACATTCTTCTTGTCGAAAGTTATGTCGAACACCTTCATCCCAAGGTGAAGGGTAAAGGTCAAGCGCGAGGGTCAGAGGCAGGCAAGCTTCCACACGTGTAGCTCACGGGCAGCTGCTGATCACAAATCTTTACGTGATGATGTTCGAAGATGAGCTGAAAACAATTAGCTTGATTCAAGAGGTGAAGCTGCTGTCTGTGAGATTTGATGGGACAAATTCCCACGTCCATATTTTTCGGACGGCTGTTACAGTCGCTTTGGATTGTTTGTTTGTTCTGTGTGTTGTTTGTATCATGCTAGCTCTGGATCCTGACCTTTTCGCTTTAGTGCCTCGACCTAACCAACGTGTGCCTGAAACAACAGAGTAAGAGCTCCGAGCGCGCTGCGCCGCTGGACTGTGGTTGTGATGGTGATGCCGACAGAACGCACACTGAACGATATGAGCTCATGCAGAGCAGGTGCAGAAGTCTTTGAAGTCCAGAATTACAAGTGCCCCCAGTTTATAAAAAAAGGAAAATGTGAGCAGTAAAGGTTTAATGATGCCAAGAGCAGATGTTGCTGAAAAACCTCCTCCGCGAACATTTTAAAGGTCTGTTCCGTAAAAATATCTTAGATCTAAATACATTTTCTGCACTTACTACACTGCTTTTCCTCCACTTGTTCACACTCACGCCAGGGGCAGAGTTTGGTGTCTTGCCCAAGGACACATCAACATATGAGGGGAGGAGCTGGGAATCGAACCACTGAACTTACGTTTGGCAGGCGACTGCTCTTCCTCCTGTGTCTCAGCTGCCCCAGCAGCTAGTATGATGTATGATGTGAGGAGGTTGGAGAGAGAAGTGAAGGCTCCACCCACACCTCCCGCACTTTATATACTAGGAGGCGGAGCATCGGGGAGAAATTCATTAAGTGGACCTCTTCTTCTAGAAACAACGTTTTAAACCAAGTAAACAACGTCATTCTCCAGTTCACGACACAGCCTGGTTTAGAAAAGGTTTGCGAACTCTCCCCGAGCCGCAGCGACTGTTCTCCATCAGCCGTGTCTGCAGGAGTGTGTGAACGCCTGCTGACCAGTGGGACTTCAGCAGGATCAACTGTCATGATTAAACAGATGCTGCTGAGATAAAGTTCAGCCAGATCCTTTTTGAGTCTGCCCTGAAATCCGTTAATCTCCTCAAAGGAGGACTCTTTCCGAGGACCCACTGTGAGAGGAGCACATCACATTCCTCAGGGACACCTGGAAAAAGAGACTTCCCCATCCATCCGGGCCGTGACCTCAAAGCGATGTTCCGTCCTGCAACCGCAATTATGTTTTTATAGGGAACATGTTCTTCTTTTTTAATGAAGGAAGCCCTACATATAATAACAGGGACGTGAGGAGGAGGTGGTTGTGGTGCATGGTACGAATACGAAGCAGCTAAAAGGTGTTGTTCCAAATAATGGAACAAAACTATTGGAAGCGCTCCCCAGTATGTGTGGATCATCCATAAAAGTCTAATGTAAATGAGATGTGTGCGCCACAGTGCTGCTGTACGCTTTGCATCACACTAATATCTGTCTTTTTCAGGCACACCGTGCCATACGGCATGTCCAGCTACCAGGGCTCCCTGCGCATGAGACGCTCTGCTGAGGCGGAGCAGGGGAAGAGTGGGGACGGGGGACAGCGCTGTCTTTGTGTTCTCCAGACGGACTCTGACTGCAGCAGCTTCTGCATGGACAGGTACAGGAAATAAACAGTGCGCTCTTTGTATAAGTAATAATTAGGAGAGATAAAATGTCATATACCACAACCCCTCCAACACACATATAGAATTACATCTCAGAGGTCTTCAAAGCTGAAATGAAGAGACTGGGAGGAGCCAGATTAGTTTATTAGTTTATACCACTATATACCCGTCACACCTCTCGGAGGTCATCCATGTTGTGAGGCGTTCAGGGACAGTACAGAAAGTAGAGGCTACAGAATGACCTGCTGCGTTTGATTGTTGTTTGCTTTACTCTAATGATCCTCACTTCAAACGACCTGATTCGACGCCGCCCTGACTGTCTCTATTTTCTTCCTGCAGTAAGAGAAGGCCGCCTCCCCCTGCATCTAAAATGGGCAAGAGGACAGCAGCTCTTCACAGTTGGCCTGAGAAGAGCGGTGAGCAGTGATAACATGCTCCGGACCAGAGAGGTGGACATGAGGCTTCCCCCTATTTAGAAAATGCTATGAGTCCATCCGTACCTCTGTAGACAGACAACGTGTTTGTAATGCGTCAGAATGGCAGATGAATAACTGCAGACCGTCTGTCCGTCCTAAAACTGAGCGCAAGGGGCACCAGCAGGGATGCGAACAGAGCGCGTGCCCCCCGGCGCTCTCTGCCTGCGTCTGCTAAGCAGGTGTGGATGATGTTTTTTATTAACCCGTCACCACTGAGGATAGTTCAAATGGCCACTTTGAGTCAACCAAGAAATACTTTGGCAGAGTGTGTTGCTCCTACACGTCCAAACCATGTGACGGGGAGACCACTTCAAAAGCTGCAGGCATCTGACTCCACTAACACCACTACAAGAAACGCAAAACATCACCACGGGAACAAGTAACGCAGCGTATCACATACAGTATTTAGCATTATCCTGTGCTTATGACGTTTCCCCGGGACATAGAGCTGGTTTCAGTAGCGGTTCAAAGTACTGAGGTAGGAGTGTTGGTTGTAATGGGACTAAAGGCAAAGCTGAACTCATGTCGTATAGTGTGTGTATAGAGTGTACAGTATATTGAATGTATTTCAGTGCATATAGGCTATAAATTATATTTGTACAATGAATATGTATAATCAGATATTGTATATAAAATGATATATGTGGTGACGCTCCGTCCTCTGTGGTAGAGAAAAGGTAATGGTACCATCCAGTAAATGTGTGGTGCCCCACATTTATCCGCGGAGAAGGATAAGGACCGACGCCCAAGTCTTTCACAAAAGGAAGAGTTCCTTGCTTTTTATTTTCTTATATTCTGATGCACATCTGGCTTCATGTACGTGTATTTAAAACTGGACAGTTGGAAGAGTAGTGAGCACCAGATTCTCTACATTTCAGACTCCAGTCGATCACATGAGGCTAGTCGGCGCACGCTCATCGTGAAAAGAGTCGTTCTCACTGTTCACGCTTTCTTACACTGCATCGCGGCTGATTCCAGTTGGCTTCAGAAGAACAACACACCCTAACTAACTAACTTTACTTTTTTTTTTCCATTGTTTTGCTCTGGACCTATTTGGTTTTGTCCAAATCAAGACAGCAGGTCTGGAAGGTGCCTCGGAACTAACGTGGCAGCCTCAGACACAAACATGGGTCTAGAGTCAGACCCTGGTTCAGACGTTCAGATGTGTAAACAAAATTAGATCTATTTTGAAAAATAAAAGCACAATGAAGCCAAAAATGATTCAACGTGAAAACATCCGAGTGTTTTGCGTGCGCTGAAATGTTTCATAGCTGTTAATACCCGTATCATATCTGCTAATTAATGAATGTATCTACACCACTCTAATATTAAACTATACACTATGTTCACGTCATTTTGATCCAAGCTGCTGAAAGTATGTGATTTCAGATGAATGCAGGAAGTCATTTCTGACAGCAGGCTGTAATGGAGGGTGGTGCAAACCAACGTCTAGCACGTCCAACATTCCCATGACTCTACATCCTGTCAAAATCCAGCAGTTGATTATTACTTTTCCCTCCAAACCAAGGGCTTGGAGTGAAAACGTGCAGTGTGGTAGATGGGCATGCAGCACACCTGACTCTCACAGATAACAGGAATTCGTATTACGGAGAATAAACACTGACTTTGCAGGAATGTTTACTCTCTGCGTGGGTTAATCTCAGGCTTTGCTCATCGCCACAGAGGTTTTTCTGCAGATCGTTCTCACTTTCTGCCAGCGATCACTGTGTTGCAAACAAAAACTGATTCAAGAATGTTCCACATAAATTCCCAGGACCCAGTTTGCCCACAAATGGCTGTAAAGGCACAGCAGATATGTTTGAGTAAGAGCAGTGAATTAAATCATGATGTGAATGAAAAACTCTTTGTGGTTATTGCTCATATTTACCATAGGAACCTTGAACTTTTTCATTAAAGTCTAATGTTCCACTAAGACCTGGTTTGAGTCTTGCTTATGAAGGAGCTTTAATGAAAGTCGGATTGTTTGTCGTGAGGACTGTGCTGGAGAGAAACGGCACAAACACATGACATTAAAAATTACCAGACACTTGAGAGCTGAGTCTTTTTAGTACAGTCCAGTAACGTTACTTACAGTTACAGTGTCTATCAAACACGTGAAAGTTGGCACGTAACACTCATTACGGCCTGTTTCATATATGCAGACCATGTTTTGGAATGTGTGCAGAATGTGGTCTGGCTTGTCTTCAGGTCCTCCCTGAAGATAAGACGTTGTCTGGGTGGCAGCACACTGTGCGTTGTTACAATAAACGGCTTCGGAGCAAACCTCCCTGCGCACGGGGCGAAGCTGGCAGAGGAATCCTGACATGTTTTCATGTGACTCTACGATTCTACAAAGAACTATCTTCGCTAAGTGGAAACTAAAGAAAGACACTTATGGAAAGTCAGTGAACGACGTAAAAACAGGCTAAAACCGAAGGTGTCAGTGCCAGGGGGCGGATCTAGGACTTTTCTGAGTAAGGGGCCATCAAGGGGCCACAGTTTTCATACAGGGGCCAAGTTTTTGTCCAACAACATAAAAAACATACATGGTAAAATCTCTGTACCAACTTTAGGTGCGTTTTTACTGTACATAGATAAAATACTCACCAGCTTTTTATTCTTTTTATGAAACCTTCTTCTCTATGCTGTTTAGACTTGCATTCATCTAAACGCACTAGGACAAAAGGTCTGAGTGACAGGACAGGGGCACCTCTGGGGCCAATCAGATTTCATATGGCCCCGCCCCCGGTCAGTCCTGTTCAGTACTACTGTTGGTGCCTGAACGTTACCAGTTGTTCTCTGTGCATCTCAGCTTAACTGAGCTGCTTCTGTGCCTCGACACAACAAACTGACACAGTTTTCAGATCATTAGAAAACGTTTATATCGTTTGACCCGTGGATCAGTTTCCGTTGTGGTGCCTCCACAGCAGACGTGCTATTTGTTGAGCTGTCTGTACGTGAGGTATGTCGTTTCCCTCAGGACAAAGAGGAGAGCAGATAATGTGACACGGTGCGTATGAACGGGCCTGTTTCACTGTTTTACGTTCCTGCGAGCGCCTGTAAACTTCACCTTGATATCCGTAATAAATGCGTTGTGTGCCAGAGGCTCCAGCTGCACTTGTCTCTGATCTATTTTTCCTCCTGTGTGACATCGATCTGTTTATAGAACAAATGAACGTCTGAAACTCTGACACACATCTGACGAGTTGCCAACTTACCTCAGTTTGAACCGTATGCAGGGAAATTTCTGGCACTGATGGGACGACTTTTTATACGAGAATTACAATTTGATCTGGAGCAGGATCAAACCTGGAGGATCAGTGGCAGCAGAGTGGGAGCGTTGCTGCCACGTGAGTCTGATCTTACAGCTGTTGGTCCTGGATGTTGTCAGCTTTATCTAAAGCTTCTGAATAAGAAGTGAAATGTATTGCTCCTGGTATGGAGGGCGAGGGGGGGGGGTAGCAGGAGCGGGACAGCTCTCCTGAGGTACTGCAGATTAACACCATGTTGTATTCAACCTGCTGACCTTCATGATTCACCACATGTTTATACAAGGGGGGTGGAAACACGGACAGTGGGAAGAAGGTGTGAAGACGTGAGCAAGTCAATCATCAGCTAACGTTTCCCACCTATACACTGGTGGTTCTGCTGGAGCACTGATGCTATTTTCACAGGTGTGTGGAGAAGTGAGTTATGTGATCACTGTGATGTACTGTCACACGGTATTGTTTGGGCTTAGGCTGTGATTGGTGTCATGTAGGGTCTAAATCTGCATCAGCCTGGAAAATTTAACGTTCTCTCAGGTCCCTGTGTGTCCTCCACTCACTCCAGTTACCTAAATAGTCCCCGCTTTCCCTGAATGCAACATGGACTACCTGAGTGTCTGAGAAACATTTAAAAGCTAAAACTGTAGAACTACAAGGAAATATTTATTATAGACTATTATTCCATCAGAGCTAACTAATGTCACATCCCCATGAACGTAGAACTTTCCAGTTTGGCGTTTGGTGATGTCACCACACTACTAAAGTGAGGGTTAAAGTTAAGAACAACATGTGCACATGATCAGTGACATCAGTCATATAGTGTCTGTCA
>JAUMHJ010000069.1:0-12088 GCA_032361105.1 Microctenopoma lineatum
GGGGGTCTTGAGGCTTCGAAGCTTTGAACCTTTTTTCTATACAATCAGGAAGAAGCCTCAAAGGCTTCATAAGGCTTAATTTGCCCATCTCTAGGATATGGTGAGCCGGCCGTTCATTGTCAACGGGGACAGTTATGTGGGTTGTCATGTTTTTCAACCAATCAGATGTCAAGTTTGCCGTATTGGGGCGATCTTTGATCTCACTAGACTTAGATGACGTTAAAGTTAAGCTAACTGAAGTTAAGCTAACTGAAGTTAAGCTAACTGAAGTTAAGCTAGCTGAAGTCAAATACATAATGTGAACAGAGTTTTACTTTAACTAAACAGACTAACCCTAATCCTTTCAGACGATGATCAGCTTTGGTAAGTTTAATGGAAGTTTATCTGACTTTAGACAGATATTTTTAGAGATATTGATTTCTGCTGTTTCTGCTGGTTTAACATTCTAAAACCCCCTTTTCTTTGCTATTTGGGCTAATTGTGACCTGATGAATGTAAAAACAAAGAAATATATTTTTACCTGATGTAGTTTCTGAGAAAAATGATATATACATCTTTCTGGCTCCTGTATCGACACGGATGGTTTGCTGCTCCTTCCTGTTGGGTTTGATTTACGAATTCATTTCTAAACTGATTGTTAGACACAGATTGGTTTAGATTTGAAAGTTATATCAGACGCGTGTTCACTAAAGTATTAGTTCTAAATCTACAGCTAACTGTGTTTTAGCTCTGCTAGCATGTTTTGTTTGCGTTAGCTATGGCTTCTCTTTCTCCTCCTGTGTCTTCCTTCCTTTCCTGTGTGGAAATGCCTGTGGAATGTTGGTCCACTCCTGCAGCTGTCGCAGTGAAATGTGTGCTTTTATTCCTGGTTTGTGTGTGTTTGGTTTGCCTTTTGTGTTGTTGCCGCCCTTTGGTGGACCTGAGTATTGAAAAAAGAAAAAACAGACAGAAGACTCGCTGGTGAAGAAGAAATTAAAAAATGCTAGCAAGCATCGGTTGGAGCATGGCCTTTGGAGACGGCTAATGGTAGATAACGGAACAATCATTTCACGGGCAACAGCTCATTCCTGCAGTCAGCATGCTAATTGCACGCTTCCTCAAAGGTTGCGACATCTGTGGCATTGTGCTGTTTTATCAAACTGCACATTTCAGGGTGGCCTTTTATTGCGGGGCAGTCTAAGACACACCTGTGTAATACTCATGCTGTCTAATCAGCATCTTGATGTGCCACACCTGTGAGGTGGGAGGGATTATCTGGCAAAGGAGAAGTGCTCACTAACACACATGTAGACAGATTTGAGAACAATATTTGAGAGTCATGGGTCTTTTGTATGTAGTAAAATTGTCAGATGTTTTAGTTCAAAAAACAAAAGTTGTTCAGTGCACAATCCAAAAAGTCTTCATGCAACTGGGAGTTTTTTTATTAATGATTGATTTAATTTGCTTTTTCTGACAAAAATACAAAGTCACATTAAAGTAAAAACAGAAAATACAAAGTTAAAGAAACAATGAGAGTAGTCATAAGGTTTGCATGAAGAACAAACAACTGATCAAAAGCTAAATCAGGGGATGGATACAAGAATGTTTTGTTCAGGTAAATCATTTATAAGGAGATGGAAGAAATATGACAGATTATTAAGCTGGTTCATTTTCTTTCTTTTTATGTGCCTTTCTACGTAATACAACTACAAACTACTACAAATCAAATATTCATTGGTGTTGGTAACGACCACCCTGCTCAAGTGTTTGTTTCACACAAGTAAGTAATGCAGTTCCCCATAAAGATATGGATCCACCTCACGGAGAGCAGCAATCAGATCTGAATGTGCCTGCGATCCTTTTCTTTGCACTGTATCGATCATTCTTCGTACTTTATCTGCTCTGTTCGCTTGTGCAGTAATACCCTCCATTTCCTCATGAGTTATCACCTGATAATCCAGGAGTTTATCCAGCAGTTGTAGTAGAGCACCTTCAGACAGTCGTTTGATCAACTGAGTCCGTAAGGAGACCTGCTGATTTTTTGCTTGATCAGGATCTAGGAGATGAACCAGAAACGTAGTGGTGTTAAATAACAAAAGTGAAATAAGTAATTGGCAGGTGAGGTTCAATCACCTAGAAAGAAAATCTAGACTAGGTCATAGATAAAAAATTTAAATAGGTAATTGAAAAAAAAAATTTGCTGGCATAATACCATCAAATGTGACCACAGCCCCACAGGATGTAAACACAAAGTGGTCATTAGCAGCTACAATGTCGAGAAAATTGCACATTATTGGTTATAAACTAGAATAGATTGTTATTCATTACATATTCTAGTAATATCTTAACTGTCAGCTAACCATGAATAATGCAATAATATGTGTGTCCAGTTGTAGCTGCTATGACCACTTTGTGTTTACAGAAAAAAAACATCTTTCAAAATTAAATACAACATTATTCTACTGTCAGTGGCCGATGTCGCATGTGGATGAAGACTTTACCAGTAAGACTGACTCCAATATGCTCCCAGACACAAGTGTCTTCCAGGTCTCTGACTGTTACATCCACTTCATTGGTGTTTAGAGGCAGGCGGATCTGAAACATGGGATGGTAATTCGGTCCAAACTGCAGGACAAACCTTGCATTCTGAAAACCAGGCACAGTGTTAGTATCTTTATTATATACATTAATTAGAGGAAAGCAACTAAGCTTTTTATTTGAAATAGTTACCCTAGGCTGGATTATATGGGCTGTCGGACAGTGAACAGTGTAAGATCTGTCTTTGATGAGGTCACATGTTGAAGGCACCATTATGTGCTTAGAACCTTCATGTTGTGCTTTGACCTGAAAAGACACCAGAACATTTTAGTTTTATCTACAGTGATTTTTCTCATTAAATGAATCGTGCTGTAAGTAATGAACCTATGTAAAATAACCTTCCTTATAGTTTTTAAAATAGTTTGTCACAATATACTGACAAATAATAGTATAGGCGAAGTCTTTTTAGAGGTTCAGAGGTCAACAGAACATACAGAGGGAAACAAAACCCAACTTACTGGCAGAACTAATTTACTGTAAGTCTGATGTTGAGCTCATCCCAGTCACTGTTACTATCTTTTTTTTAGGAAGTCAGATGTAATTCAGAATAATTCGGTGTGGTCGACAGTTAATACAAGCCACAAATAGATGCTTTCAGTTGTTTATCGGGACTTTTTAAAGTGTGTTTTTTTTTAAAAAGTGATAAATTTGGAAAACTATAGTTGTAAGACAAAGCTTTCATACTGTTCCTGCTCTAATACCCGTCAGCCTTATTTTTTTGCCATGAAGAAGAAATCAGTTGGAGGTGTGAACTAAAGTGGAAATGATGTCACAGTTAGAAACAAGGTGTAGAATCACTTTTCTGACAGGCTTTTACTGGGATGTTTCTTTCTAAAATGCAGCTTGGTAGTTTTAGGTGGTGTTTGCACTGACTTACAGGATCTTAGAAGCACAAGCCAAGACCCCACCTAGATTAACCTCTACTTTTACCCAACATTGCTTTTCTAACAGTTTTTACAACTCTTTTGTAGTTTGTTAAATTGTGTCTTTACATACGTATCATAGTATCTAGATAAACACTAACACGTTCAGACTAGAGGTGAAGCTGTAATATGAATACTTACCTCCGACATGGGGGTGTTGCTTGGCAGGAGTAACACATTGAGGTATCTCCTCTGTGTTTGAAGGTTTGGTGGTTGAAGGAACAGTAAAACCTGCCCAGTAATTGGAGCTCTGTTGTTCTGGAACCTCCCTAAAACCTCCCTGACCAGGCCAAAGACAGAGAGATGAGGAACTTTGACAACTACATGAGTGTCTGTGATCTCCAGCGGCTCAAGGAAACTTGCTCCATGACCAGTGGTGTGGCAGACAGACAGCAGACCTTCAGACAGCAGAGCTGTAAAAATACAGAGACAGTCCAGCCTTAAATACAATAATCCCCCAACACCAGATCTCCAAAGTGGGCCCACTTGGACTGAACACCCCTTTGTAAAATTGGATACTGGACTTTCTGACAAACAGGCCTCAGTTTGTGCAGGTTGGACAGAAGAGATCAAACACGCTCAGCACTGGCTCCACGGGGCTGTGACTTTAGCCCCCTGCTATATGACCTAATGACCCATGACTGTTGTGCAAAGTTCAGTAACAATGACATATTAATTGTAATTGTAAACACCCCGATCTACACCAGGTACACTGGTGTGCACACCTACGGAGGTTAAAAAAGGCTCATCTGAACATATTGGTCGCCATCACTTTCTACAGGGGCAGCATAGAGAGCTGCTAACAAGCAGCATCTGTCTGTGGCATGAGAGCAGCAGTGTCTCAGATAGAAAGGCACTGCAGAGTGGTGAGAGCTGCAGAAAAGATGATTGGGGTATCACTGCCACCTGTGGAGGACTTGACCCAACAACGTTGCCTCTCAAGGGCAATTAGAACCAGGACATGAGCCATCCCTGCCAGTCTATTCTCCCTCCTGCCTTTAGGCTGCGGTGTAGGACAGAGAGGCTCCGGTACATTTCACACTTCCTCCACCTTTTTATAAACAGTGCAATATTCTATTTTTAACCTGTTTCTAATCCTGTTTTTATTATTGTGACTTTGATTCGAGTCCTGTGCTTGTAATTTTGTTCAGCAATACATCTGCACTGACTGAATAAAACAATAAATTAGTCCTAAGTCTGAAGTCAACATCGGTTTTACTGACAACAATCTCTGTCGAGGACATGGATTTCATTCAATTAAATATTTGCACAGATCAGGAAATGTATTCAAAACTGTGTTGCTACAAACTATTTATAGCAGCTAATGTTCAACTTCGTTGTGGAGCTGAGTCTACGGATTGAGGCGACTACACCACTGTTGGTGTACAATTACTACACCTCCTCATCCACGGCGGCCCTTTAATCCTTTTCATCCTTTATTTATCTGACCAAAGCAGAAAGAAGTTATTTTCATTGTTTTGTCTAAAAAAATACTGTACTCAGCCTTTCAGAGTCTTTCCTGGGTGACCAAACTTTACGCTCTATCTCTAAGGGAGAGTCCAGCCAGCCTGGGAAGAAAACATTTCTGGCTGCTTGTATCTGCGATCTTGCTCTTTTGGTCACCAACAAATATCACTGGCTTCACTGTCTTGTCCCGACATGTTGCCTGCTGCTCACCCTCACGTGTGAAGACAACTACTCCCCACCCACTGAGCTACAATGCCACAGAGAGAATAATTTAGTAATATTGTAAAGAAAAGGAATACTCAAGTATAGTAAAAACCCTACTATGCTATCAGCAGCAAATAATCATTTACTTACCCTCCTTAGTTTCACAGTGTGGGAGGTGGAGCTGCCAAACAGCATCCTTACTACACTTGATGTCAAACAGAGGCCCCGCAGGCGTCTTCCCAGCTGGTTGGAGGAGACTCTCATCCCATTGGACAGTCTTGTACTGTAGCTCTGCCTCCTGAGTCATAACAAACACCAGCCCAGTCACAGTACACTGGAACACACCTGAACCGGGACACCTCAACCTGTTGGGTACAGAAACGTTTTGCAATATTTATTTATTTTTTGCTCTGGTCTGCATGAGGGTCCACCTTTTTCCTAATGTCTGGTGATATTGCAGGAACAATCGGGTCTTTTTAAATATTTGCACAAAACCTGAACATGAACTCTGTTCATGTTATTGAACACTATTTCCTATAGTTTTTTTTAAATCAGCTGTCCGTTAATATTTGGGGTGGTGTTTGTGCAACGAGAGGTGGGGATGGCAGGTACCACAATATAATCTGCATGTAGTTATTTTTGTAATTTACAGAAAGCTTTAGTGAGAATGACACTACACACAAACATTGATTACAGTTAAAACAGTATAAGAGATCTTTGATTACCTATAGGTCACTTGTGCAGATTTGTTTTTCAGTTCAGTGTGAAGTTCGGGTCTGATGCTTGTTGGAGGCTGGAATTTAAGAATGAATATCATCACTAGTTTTACTAGACATAAAAACACATGTTCAGATATTCTTACACAGCCCACATGTAACCGCAGACAGACTTTCAGCTTTAATTCTAGTTTGCCAGTATGGCATTAACCAGTCAACAGTTGCAGACACTTTTATAAACACAGGGCATTGTACAGAGGAGAAATGCCAAAATAGTCTATTCCGTCCCTCATGAACGATTTATCAGCCAGTGACTTTGGGTAAAAAATGCCAATAATTGCATATTAAATGTTTGAAGGAGGTTGTATCTATTGAGAATAAATCTCATCGATTGACTGAACCTGCGTTCAACTCAACCCCACAACTTTCTAGAAGGACCTGGCTCTAAGATCACCCAGGAATTACCAGCATTTCTAACCTGCCCATTCTGTAAGATGTTGAGAAGGTCTGAGAATTATTACATGACAGGTTTCAATATACCCAGGATAATAAAACAGAAGCATTAAAAGACACAGAAAAGTATTCGTTACAAGATCCACTGGATTAAATGTAGTCTTCCTTCTGCGACAGTTTCATAGATCAGTATGTGTTTGCTCTCACCTTCATCAGCTGCTTGTCCTTTCCATGTCTACCAGGTTCCATGTTGACCTCAGACTGACCTGACAGGAGGAAAAGAGATTCAGTTTTACTCTGTTTATATATCAGTCAATCAGAGACTTTTTGGGACAAAGACACTTTGACATTTAAGTGTCAGAGAAATATAAGTTTGTTTGTTGAGGTAAACTGTTGTTACTCACGTAATTTGCTTTTAGAAATTTTAATCTGGTCCTCGTTTATTCTGTAAAAAAACATAAGAAAAACAATTTACCTGAATGAAAAAAGACTTTATATTCCATAAGCTCCTTTTCTTTAACAGTTTATCTAATCGTTGACTAAACATGTAACAGTTAGAAGTAGTGGAGATGAATCTTGCACAGCCAGGAAAAAACCCTCCATGAAGCTAAAACCTCATATTATTCCTCACTAATTGAGGCGTGTTTATTTTCAGCACTGTAGCCAGGCTGACAAAGAGTCATAGCTCTGTTGAACCTACAACTAGCTTAACTGCCACTAGCGACAAATTTATCAATGTCTCAACAGCATTCTCAGCATGTGGTTTTCCCCGAGCGCCTCCTGTGGTTGCTCACTGTTCCCCCCAAGGGGGGATGGGTCAAATGCAGAGAACAAATTTCGTTGTAACATGTAAAAAAAAAGAAATGTATCAATGACAATAAATGGATTCTTCTTATATGGACCTTAGTGAAGCCAGACACTCCATCATACAACTCTCTTGAAGTTCTGCCCGTCAGGATCAAAGTGAGGAAGGAGGCCTACAGGAGGAAGCTGGAAAGGAGCCTCCCACAGCAGAACACCAGGGAGGTGTGGAGGGGCATGAGGACCATCACTGGCTATAAGACCAGCAGCCAGGTGACTGAGGGGACGGTGGATCGGGCCAACGAACTTAATCATTTCTGTAACAGATTCCAGAGTGTGCCTCAGAACCACCTCCACCTCAGCTACAGGAATATCTTCCACTCCTAAAAAACGACTCAGTCATCACCCAGAGGACCAGCTCATCAGAGCAGGTGAGGAAAGAGCTGAACAGGCTTCACCCTACAAAAGCTGCAGGGCCAGATGGAGTCAGCCCCAGCTGGAGAGAGTTCCTCTGGGGTGGAGAAGGTCCTGCCTGATCCCTGTGAATAAGAAGCCACGTCCCAGAGTCCTAAACGACTACAGGCCATTGGCTCTGACCTCACACATCATGAAGGTCTTTGAGAGACTGGTCCTGGACTCCTTCTGACCATCTAGTCAAACCTTCACTTGACCCCCTCCAGTTTGCCTACCAGCCCCTACTTGGAGTGGATGATGCTTCATCTGCTCCATCACACCTACACCCACCTGGACAAACCTGGGAGTTCAGTGAGGATCATGTTTTTAACATTCAACACCATCCAGCCTGCACTGCTGGGAGAGAAGTTAAAAACATGCTGGGGGATCCTCCCATGAGTTCCTGGATCATGGACTATCTCACAGGTCCCGCCCCCAGTACGCCCGCCTGCTGAACAACTTTGTGGACTGGCGTGAGCTCAACCATCTCCTTGGGTATACACCTGGACAATGAACTGGACTGGTCCACACACACGTCTGCTGTGTATAAAAAGGCTCAGAGCCAGCTGTGTTTTTTGAGGAGACGTGTTATAAAAAACAGTTTTTTAGGTTATTGAAGCATTTGTTGATTGCTCTTCTGTTTAGGGTAAAATATTTATAGCTCATTACATGTATAATGTCTAGTATTTGTTGATAGTATTCATAAAAATAGTATATACTTTCTATAAATTCAACAACCTACAAATAAAAACATAATCGACGACTCAGAACAGAGCGAACTGTTTATTTTGTCCATCTAGCAACATCTGATCCACCTGGTGGTTTATTCCCATAACGAGTGGACTCAACTATGCTGACTGACGACCAGTTGTCCTAATAATGAAAAACAAATTGTTCTAAATGTCTCTTACATAGATATTTCCTCATCAGGACTTCCCTTCAGTTGATCGTAGCATAACTTCACCTTCTTAAGGTCATCTGAAACATCTAAAGAAAAGAAAAGCTTATTGGTAGCGGGATTACTTGTTAATTTAACTGATATATTTCCAGGATTCTCAGGAATTTTTTATTTTAATATTTTCTTTCACCTGGGATGGAATCATCTGTCTCGATCGATACCTTGATCGACTGTCCCAGGGTTGTCCTTAACTCCATCATGATTTCCTCCTATTTAAACATCAAAATATTTATTGTTTATTGCTGAATCATGCTTTTGAACAGAAATCAGTGAGCTGCTAATTATATAGTCTCATCATTGTTTTTAAATAATGCAACAAACCGTCAGTTGTTTCAGCTTCTCCAACATAACTTCTTTAGCCTGTTCAAACATGTCCTTTGACTCGGTGACGTGTTTCTCAATCGTCTCCCTCATGTTTTTCAAAGTGTCTTGTCCTGTAATTCTTGCTGCTTCTATAATAGAACAGAAAATCACAGTTACAAACCAGTTTCTATTAATGTAAATGTCTAGTAATATAGAAACAGTCTTTTCGTACGTTCATAACATTCTTTCATGTTCTTCTCGATTTCCTCCGTCAGACTGCTGTAGATTTTTTTCTTACGATCCCGGATCATTTTGTTGAGTTTTGTTTTGATTTTCTCTTCCTTAAGGAGAAAATAAAGCACAGTAAACATATTTTAAAACATCATCATGGAAATACTAATATTTGTTTTTGTATACAAACTTTCAGTGCTATTTGAAAGTTGAACACTTCAGACATGGTAACTCAATAAGCATACATTTAAATCCTAACGTGTAAAGCACACGTTCCAAATAATGGACACACACACAAAATGAGAAATATTTTCATTATTTAGCTTCTAAAACAGAGTTTTATTTATTGATTAAATGATGGTACTATCTGCTTCTTTTACCTCCGTCCTGAGAAATACCAGCTGCAGTTCTACGTCTTTGTACGTTTTAATCAGTTCGTCTGTACCAAGTGAAAACTCACTGATGACTCCGTTGAAGGGTTCCTCTTTCCTGTCATTCCTGATGTTAATCATGTTAACAAGATGATTATATACTATTATATATATTTAACTATACAGTGAAATGAAAAACGTTGATTTGATATTAGTCAGCAAAGTTTTCCTCCTTGTTTACTTACGGGAACGTCTTCCTGAATTCCTCATCAATGCTGTCAGTCAGGTATGAAGACAGCGACATGTTGAGGTCTATTTGTTTCCCTTTTTTTGGTTTGTAGACGCCGTCATTTTTAACCACACACTTCAATATTTTGTGAAAACCTCGACCTGATTTTTTCGGCTACACATATATAAATATATATTATTCATGGCAGGTTCATATCAAGAGCAGAATCAACTGTAAATATTGGTAAAATACATACAGGATATAAGATATGCCGCAGTTTTTTTAATGAGTCTTCTGAACTCTTAACTCCTTCCCTGAGGCATCTTTCAAAAGCCTCACGAGCATCAGCCATGGATGTTTGGACTTTCTCAAGTTCTTTCTCAAGCCTTTTTTCAAGATGCCTGGAGGTCTCTCTTAATTTGCCAGCCTGTAAAAGTAATTCAGTATCACATGGATGGGTTAAAATTTAATAAAGTATTTGCTTTTTTATTTATAAAGAACTAAAAGAGATTTAAAACAAAGTATGAAATGGTAAAATATGGACCCCTTAAGTATTTCGTTTGAATTATACTAATGATTAAAAAATCAGGACACAGTCCTATAAGTGTATCCAGGTATTTTCAAACACTTGCACTTAACATAAATTCACTATATTTTCCTAAATTTCACTCCTGTGTAACCTTTAAACATTAGTGTTCCTCTATTTCCGTCAGACGTCAACCCTCCGCAACACATACAAATAAAATCCAGGTAGCACTGTTTCCTCTATACAGTTCTCTTGCTATATTAAGAAATCAGATGGATTGGCAGTAGCCATGTTTTTAAGAACGAACGCTTGATCTTACCACCTCTCTGCTCTTGGCCCCTTGAATCAAAGAGAGAATCCCACGAGCTCCAGAGACATAGTTTAATGTCTCTGAGTGACTGTCATTGAGTTTTTGCAGAAATTCCTGAAGTTTGGGTATTTCTGTAAAAGAAAAACAGTTTCTGTGGATCACAATTTTACTTTGGTTACAAAATTGTACCAAAATTGTATCATGGAGACTAAACGTACCAGTGACACCTGGCTCCAGTTTAGCTTGTAGAAACGCTTTAGAGCTCACTGTGAAGACTTCTAAACATTTGTCACTGAAATGTTTCTGGAAGAAGAAAAAGGTTTAGTTTTAAAGCAAATATTCTTCTGCTAGATGATCTGTCAGCACATTAAACCTTAATTCACCTTAATCTTCCTCTTCTTGTCAAACGCTTCCTTCACTGTGGTTTTGGCTTCCTCGTTTGCTGTCCTTATACGTGCAGCTGCTGATCTATAAGAAAAGATTTGTATCAATCACACACTGAGGTCTAAAATGTCAATATTTTAAATTATTCTTAGATTAAAATGAAAGGTTTATTCTGTGTTTAATAAAAATTCTGACCTTGCTTTTTTTGGATAGTTTGAACACAAATCACTACAAATCACCTGAACAAAAAGTATTCGTGTAAACCTTCTCAGGTCTGAGCCAATCAGCTGCTGTTAGCTGTGTTTTATATCAGTAATATAGCATGCACACTGGGCTTTTAACTTTTCCAAAACACAAGTGACAGCCCACATTACTTGAGCTCCTAGACACTCTTGTGTCTGAGCACTGACAGGCTGACCCCTCGACCCCTTTAACGTCATTCCTCATGTCTATTTTCACGAGACAACCTCTAGATATGATGCTGAGCATGTGCAACTTCTTTTGGCGAAACCTGTTCTGAGTGGAACCTGTCCTGTTAACTGCTGCATGGTCATTTCAGTTTTTTCAATCTTCTTATAGCCTAGGCCAACTTTATTTGAAGCAACAATTCTTTTTTTCAAATGTTCAGCGATTTAATGCGACGGCCGATGTAGAAAGTGAGCCAGCTAAGCTGGATCTGATGGTTCACGCTCTTAAAGGGCTGAAAACAACAGGATCTGAGATAAAGTCTTCTACAAACATCAGAATCTCATCCAGATAATGACGTATAATACGGATAACGTATACGGTGTGCTGTTGGCATCACTTACTTATCATTCAGATCTTCATCAATATCAGATTTGGTGCAGATGAAGTGAATCTGCTGACACTCGCCACCGTTTCCCATGAGGCTACTCGCACTTTCCAGGATTTCCCAGGATTCCTTCTCTGCTGCTGCTCGGTTCATCTCAGCCACAATCCACACAGTAGAGCAACATCTAACAACCTGCAGGAGCAACACAGCAACTTAATGAAGGAAATGAATTCTAATGGTACGTGAGGGTATGTAAACCTTTATAGTTGTGTCTATTTGTCAGGTTTATCCACCTAAAACACTTAATAAATACACAAAGAAGAGAGAGAGACAAAGATGAGTTTTCTTGTACAAGGAGAACGGGCAGAGACTGCTTCGCTGAACAGTCC
>JAUMHJ010000070.1:0-12072 GCA_032361105.1 Microctenopoma lineatum
GACGTGCAGACGGTTGGTGTAACAGAGCAGGATGTAGGGACAGAGTGAGATGGAGGCAGATGATCCACTGTGGAGACCCCTAGAGGAAGACGACCAAAGAAGGAGAAGATTAGTTTTTAAAGGGAAAGTGATTCACATGGTAAAATTTCCAGCTGATACAGACACATCATGTCAGTTTGACCAGGACTCTGGTCTGTGTTGGCTCTTTACTCTTCTTTCAAACTTCAGCCTCCAAATAAATACAGTTATAGTCTATATCAGGGGTGGAGCCCAACCTCAATACGTTAATAATAATAAATATTTGTATTCGGGAAAAACAATGCTTGTGTATATCTGTGAAGGTTCTCAGTGATCCAGCTCATGCTTATCTCAAAAAGGTTTTATGCAATAGCAACTGGACTTGACTGACTGTGAGTCAGACCTGAGAAAGTCCTCTGGAATGGAAGGTGAAACGTCGTCAAGAAACCATTAGTTGTTAGTTTAACCATGGATGAGGTAAATAACATGTTTCCAATGTGACAGTATTCCTTTCATTGAATACAGACTACAACTACAAATAATAATGTATGAATATATGTGGTTAAAATAAGCATAGATAAATATGGTTTCTTTAAGACTTTGATGTTAACACTTCACTATCTGCGCATGTGATCTGTGAGTCTCTCAGAAAGCCAATTTCAGCTTTTCCTTCTTACTCAATAACAATCTTGAAACAAGAGAGTCCCAGACCACCTGCCGGTCATGAAGGCCAAACCTCCTGTCCCTCTATGCTACTGGAACAGGTAAAAGACCTCCATGCTAACTATTCTATCAGAGTGACCTATGGAAAAAACCTCAGCATGGTGTCACGGAGGAAAACCCTTAAGTGCTTTTTTAGTCAAATCAATTCCAATTAGTGCTACACAATATGTAAAAAAGAATTTAAAACACATTAAAATAACATTTCACTCCTTGGGTTAGATATCCCCTACTTAACTATGAGGTAGGACGTAATGGAGTCATCACATTCAGCTAGCTTTAGGCAGTCATATTTACAAGCGATGACTGGCGTCATCAAAAAGGCCACCTATGTGATACAAAGCAAACAAGCAAAGAGAAAAGAAGCTTTTTATTATATTTTCCCTTTTCCCAGCCCTTCAATTACTAATCAACCTCAGCATTTCCATCATCATCCATGTGCTCTTCCTTTGGAACCTGTTCTCCACAATGTAACTGGAGCTCCCTGAGGTCCTGTATAAGCTTTGAATTTTCTTGTTGAAGCTGCTCAGTTTCCCTCCTACTATCAGCAATCACCATTGACTTTTCCCGTTGAAGCTGCTCAATTACCCTCGCTTTTTCATCAATCACCAAGTCTTTTGCAGTCACCCTCTCAACCATTTGTTCTGCAGCCCCAGGAGTCTCATATAGTTCTTGACCTTGCCCAGTAAGGCCTTTTTTAGTCCGTTGATACTTCCTGTTATGCTCCTGCCGCCGTAGAACCTGATGACGGTGTGTTATCAGATGCAGGGTCCACTTTGAAGCCCCTAGGAACGCCACCTCCAGTTCACTAGCGGTCATGCTCTGGAGTTGTTCGTCTGTCACTCCACGATATTCCATGTAGTGCCTGCAATAGCCCTTGGCACACACCTCTTCTCCATTCTCATCCACCATCAACCATGGTGGTGGCCGGAATGCCAGCCTATTGGACTGTATGGCTTTAAGATGGTCATCTCTCATTTGGTCAGATTGTTCTTGTGTTAGTCCCATATCAACACTATCACTGTCTGGAGAAGTGGGGCTCAGATTTATGCTCTCATATTCGTCATCTGGAGGAGCCGAGGGTGGAGATGTATGACGTCTCTCGGGTGTCACTGGACTTGGTGGTGACTTTGGGTCCGATATCAATAGCCCCAGCGGAGATACTGCTGGGCTCAACAGCGGGGCTGGTGGTATGATAACTACTCTGTTATCTCTGGGAATCTCAACTGGTCGTGAACTTGAGGCTGTTCCTGATGGCATGAACATCGATGGGGGCTGTCCCATGGACCGATCAGATAGAGCTGGTGACATTCCTGTCCACTGGTATGGGGCGTCAGTGTTTGGCATCTGCCAAGAACGTGGCTGCCAATCCCTCATGTCGGGTGGCTCCCCGTAGCGTCTCCATAGAACTGACATGGCTGGCTTCCCTCCACTCATCCACGTCTTCTCCCCAGGTTTCTCCCCAAATGCCCTTGGCCCATCTGATGTGCCAGAGGCCCAAGATGGTCCAGCCTGCGGTTCTTGGTAGTATTGAAATCGTGCCTCATGACCTGTCCCTGATGTTGACCTTGGGTTGGGCTGCTTTGATTTCCACGTACACAGTCGTATTCATGTCGGCTGTTCTTATGTCAATCATGTCTGGACATTCATACACCGATTCTAACTGTGCAAGGCTACCTTCTCTCACTGGGAATTGTCCGGTGATCATGCTCAATGACCTGCGCACCGTTACCTTGACTAGTGGTATTACACAACAGGAAACTCCCAATAGTGCCATTACAATTAGACCAAAGAACATGCCAATCCCACTCAAAATTTCTCCCCAACTTTTGGATATTAACCATTTCCACCAATCATCACTACCCGTGTTCCAATTAGAATTTTTGACGTGTTCATCTCTTATTCTTCTTAATAGGTCTAGAGCTTTGGTTATATTTCCTCCTTCACCAGTATGCATAGGAATGACTGTACAACATTCGTCCCCTATGACATCACACACTTTTTGCTCTGGAGCCATCCTAGTGTCCAGAATAAATCTGTTTTGCAAGGCCATGGTTGATGTGGCATGTAACTGAGCATGAGTACCTTCCATCACCAGCACTGTGTAATTTAAAAACCTCTGTTGGTTGTACCACAAATTATTTATCCATTTGCTAATCCTGGCTATGTACTGGGCATTCATCACTGATCCTAATATGGGTATGGAGCCAACCACCTGGCCTGCAATGATGCGTCCGTCAGAGATTGCTTTAAAATCATCGAGTATCCCATATGGTATTTGATTTCGATTAATAGTCACCTCACTTGTTGACACGAACTTATCCCATGTGGTCCCCACTACCTTCGCTGTCTCTCTTTTCCCTGTATGTCCTCCTTACAGTACCAGAATATGTCGGCTACAGGCCGCGTCCCATTACTGTAGTCAGGAATAGAGAACATAGTTTGATTTAATGCTCTAATAAGCGGCCTATCTGACCCAGCTACCTCTAAACATTTGATTTTTGCTTTTGCTGTGGTGTTACACTTTAAACCTGTCTTTTCCGCATAGCATCTAATCTTGTCCTCAGGATGCCTGGCGAAGTATTGAGCCAGTAACTCTTTGCTTACCCCATGCTCCATAGCCCTTCTCCTCTGCTGCTCTCTGAGTAGGTTTGAATATGGCTCCCCCTGTGCTATGCACAGTGGGAACGCCAGATTCTCAGATATCGCCACGGATGGTGGAGTGGTTAATTCATAATTCTCTACGCCTGTCAATACCGCCTCGCACTCAGGGAAGAAAAACTGTAACTCGTTTACCTCTATGTGGGACATGGCAAACAATATGCACTGCAGTGGGCACATAGGATGTATCGCTGCAACAATTATTTTTCCTTGACCAGATTTCACAACGGCCTTGTCCTGTGGTCCTTCTAAACACTCATCAGGAGTAAATGGTAACGGTTGGATTTGTGGGACTTTTTCCATGCCATAGCACACCAAACAAGTCCTGTTTGTAACCTGCTTGGCTGAATATTGCAACCACTGCTTGAACATATTATCATGCCATCCCATACTAAATCTCAGACTCATTGCCAGCTCTCTCCTGTCTACGTCGCGATGGGGCCTTCTGTTTTGACGTGAAACTAATTTTATCAAGCTCTGAGCTCGTGTTGAGCCCATTACTTGTCCTGTTCCTAAGTTAACACAGTGATTTTTACACTTCAATTTAATTTTAACCGCTCCTGTCCTATTGCATCGTTGGTGGAATGGATGTATCATCCACACCTCTCTGTTCCCCAATTTAGCCATGGCCAATTCATTGCTTGTGACCCTGACATAGGCTAGAAACACGGCTCCCCTAAGGGCATCAATTCATGTGCAGCAGCTACTACCCCCACAGCTAACACACAGCTGTCCAATTGGTTGTTGTTTGAGATTCCCCATAATATTCCCACGTTCATGTTAACATTCCCCTCTTTAAATTTAAGCGCAGGGATAAAAAAGATCAGAATTCCTCCCACTACAATTAACCCCAAGGTTCCCTTTATACAACTCCATGCTGCCCTATGACTCCCCACTTTTTCACTACAGGTGCTCTCTGTTGTTGAGACTTTAGGTTTATCTGGAGTGTCACTGGGAAGCTCTGTGAGCCTGACGGAGTTTTTGTTTGCTCGTTTTTCGGCCAGTCTTTGGGATCTTCTTGCTTCCTGTGGGGCGGTGTGACCTGCCCCTTCTCCGGGCCCTCCTCCTTCCTGCGGGGAGGCATGGCCATCCCCTTTAGGCTCCAGAGAAACATTTCTGGGTTCCGAGGCTCTGCTGCAATGGTTCAGGTGGAACCATACAGTCTTACCTTCTACTTTGACTGCAGTGGGTGTGGCCAATCTCACTTTATAAGGTCCTCTCAATTAGGGGACCGGCATAGGCCTCCCTGTGACCATTTCATGCGGTGTTAGATGTGTGGTGCGGTTAGTCTGCATTCTCATGCTCATTAGTGCTAGCGGCAAAGCATCTACCCAGTTAAGTTTACTCTCAGCACAAATTTTGGCAATTTTCGTTTTTAGGGTTCCGTTCGCCCTCTCCACGACCCCCTGAGATTGCGGTCGATAAACCGAACCAAACCTCTGCGTTATTCCCAGCATCCTTGTCACAGCCTTCATAACTCTATTGGAAAAGTGTTGGCCGTTGTCTGAGGATATCTGATCTGCAACACCAAACCGTGGAAAAACATCCCTACATAGGAATTTCACCACTGTTTGTGCATCCGGGCTCTTAGTTGGTGTGGCCTCAATCCAACGACTAAATCTGTCAACAATAGTCAGTACATACCTTTTTCCCTGTACTGGTGTGATCATGTCTATGTAATCGATTATTAAATGCCTGAACGGCCCTTCTGGTGTTGGTATATGTGCTATAAGTGTTGGAAAAGATTTTCTGTTGTTATATTTAGCACACACTATACAGTCATTTAATGCATGATCCACTGTTGCTGCCAGATATGGTGACTAGGGCTGCAACTATCGAGTATTTTTGAAATCGAGTATTCTGTCGATTTTTTCCTCGATTATTCGAGTAATCGGATAAAACGTATTTTGCGTTATAAACAACATTTATAGTTATAAAATTATATCACATAAAAACGCCGTTATAAGACCTGTTATTGATAAACCTAGATAAACCAATAATCACAAATACCGTGTGTTATAACTAGCTATAGCCAGCTAGTTTATAAATTAGTTAGTAATTCTAATTAAACATGTTTTCTGGTGGGAATTAATGAAGCAAGGCACGTGAAAGCTTCACAATAACTTACTGTCACTCTGAGCGAGTAGGAAACTGTGTCGGGGACAATTGATAAATTAATTATAAATTAATAAAGTTAGCGTCTGTATCGTCACGAAACCTCTCGCTGTGTAAATGTTCACATGGATCCTTTTACACGATGTTTCCAAACAGTTCTACATACAGAATCCTCCTGACTAGAAACATGTTGTTTAATGCGTGTGTGTGTTACGTAAGGTTACGTCACCTTGCATCACCTTGGTTAACGTCCGGACGCATAAACATAAGTCATGTTGCCAGGTCTGTATGTTTTCATGGTCACGCAAGCTCAGTTTTACAATGTAAACACTGAACCACGTTGTTGAATGCGCGTCACTTATAACAGTCTGTGTAAAACAAACGAAAATTGCCGTTTAACGCGAGTTATAAGACGTAAACGAAGCCTCGATTCTAAAAAAAAAAAACCACAAGTCCCATAATTGCACCACCCCCTGCTGCTTTCTTAGCTAGCTCATCAGCCAAATTATTCCCCCTTGCTATCAATGTTTTAGTCTTCTGATGTGCTGGACATTTAACAATGGCTAAGGCTGCAGGCAATTGCATAGCATCTAGGAGTTTGGCGACGGCCTTTCCATGAGCAATTGGAGTGCCATCTGCTCGGAGGAAGCCTCTCTGTTTCCAAATCATGGCAAAAAAAGTGAACTGTCCCATAAGCATACTGGGAGTCACAGTTTCCCAACTCACAGGCAGCTGTTAGAGCTGTGATCTCTGCCAATTGCGCAGAACATGGTTGCTCCAATTTAGTGGCTTGTACTTTTGACACCGACTCACCATCTTCATTTATTTTAGCAATACCGAAACCTGCATGACATCCTGTGTCATCTCTAAAGCAGGATCCGTCAACAAACAATGTCAAATCAGATGGTATAGGTTGATTATGCAAATTGGGTCGTGCTTTCAAAAATGTGTGGATACAATCATGAGGACTTCCTTCTGTAGCTGTCACTACCTTAGTTGCTGGATTGATTGCATTACAGTGTTGTATTGTGAGTTCTGGTGCCGACAATATGACCTCATATCCTGTCTTCCCAGCATGATTCAAGACAAATTTGGGGCTAGTTAACAGTGCATACAGCTGATGCGATGTATACAACAGAACTGAATGTCCCATAGTCAATGTGCATGCTTTTTTAAATGCAAAGGCTGCTGCAGCCAAACCCTGATAACAAGGTGGCATTCCTTGTTCTACTGCATCCAACTTTGTGCTATAATATGCTAATGGTTGTTTACCAGTAGGTGTGTCTTGCATCAGCACTGCGTTAGCAAATCCTGATTTCTCTGCTACATAGAGATGAAAGGGTTGATTATAATTTGGATTTCCTAAAGCTGGTGCAGTTTGCATGTCATGCTTAAGAACCTGAAATGCATCTTCAGCTTCTTCAGTCCAACAGAGATCATTATTGCTGTTGTGTTGGCCTGCTCTTTTTATTAATGCTCTCAAGGGTGCAGTTTTCCATGCATAGTCACAAATCCATGGACGACTAAACCCAGCCATTCCCAGGAAAGACAGCATCCAAACAGTTCGTGGTTTGGGTGCTTTGATTACAGCCTCTACTTGTGATGATGCTATGAACCTCTGATTACCTCTTAAGCATCTACCTAAATATTCTACTTCCATAGAACAAAATTGCAGTTTATCTTTGCTTACTTTATGACCCCCATGTGCTAATGCTGTTAACACTGTTACAGAATCTTTTTCACATTGCTCTTTATTGGGGCTGCAAATTAGCAAGTCATCTACATACTGAATAAGAGTACTCTCTATATCAATATTCTGCAGGTCACGTGCTAGGGCTTTGTTAAAAATAGAGGGTGAGTGGCAGTACCCATGTGGGACTCTCTGGTATGTCAGTTGTCCCCTCATATGTGAATGCAAAGAGATATTGAGAATCAGGATGTAACGGCACACTAAAGAAAGCTGAGCACAAGTCTATTACTGTGTAAACGGTTGCGTCTGGTGGTATGTTTGAGAGTAGTGTGTGTGGGTCAGGAACTACAGGAGTTTCAGCCTCCACAATGTTGTTGATCGCTCTTAAATCATACACCAAACGGTAGTCATTTACTGAATTAGGTTTCTTGATTGGAAAAATTGGCGTATTACAGGGGCTTGAGGTTTCCACCAGCACTCCTGTTTCTAACAATCCTAGGATTGTGGGCCGAATACCTTCAATTGCCTGTTGTTTTAAAGGATATTGTTTTACGTAAGGCAAAGTTGCTCCTTGTCTCAGTCTTGCTTTTACAGGTTGGGCTGACTTGACAAATCCCACATCAGTCTTATGTTTGGACCATAACTCTCTTGGTATTTGTGTCAACACATGTTCTTGTTCTAGAGTGAGAGGCATTTGTGTTGGTATCTGGCAGTCAAGTAGGACCTTTCCCGCAAAGCTTTTATCATTAACTCTGATTGAGATCTTCACAAATTGTTTGTCTGAGGATGTGCTCACATACTCTCTGTCTGTAGGAATCCAGACCTGCGTTTGTGCATTCTTCACCATTTTTCCCAGTTCACATGAGTCATGACCGTCTGTTACATATAATGTGACATGAGGGGCGGATTCTGGAACTTGAAACCACTGTTGTAACTGGAGGGGCAGGTTTACTTTAGCCGCCACCCCCTGTGGACCTATATAGATGTTTTGAATTTTAAGAATAAGTTCCTGTCCTCCAATCAGCTCATCCCAGCATTCTTCGTAGTCAGTGTTTGTTTGGGTTTCATCTTAATGCATAGTACAGTGCAGCGTCAGCGATGGTTCTCTGCCTTCATTAATTTGTGTTTTTATCCAGGGCTTCCATTTTTCCCATTCTTCTCTCAATGCTGAATACGTGGCTAGACGCAACCAATAGACAACTGGTTGTCTTCTGTTCTCCTGTTGTTGCACTGTTAATGGAAACATGGTTGACTGAGTTTCCTTTGGGAAGTCCATATTCATGCCCTCCTGTGTACACATAATATTTGCCTTGAGTGGGCACAGAATGTCCCGTCCCAACAGATTAACTGGTGTTTGTGTTGAATAGAGCAGCAGAGCCACAATAGTTTTCCCTGCTATTTTGATAGGAACTGGTTGAGTCAATGGTATTACTTGTATTTTCCCCGAGAAGCCTACTGTCTTGATTGATGACTTTGACAGAGGAAGGTTGGCACCTTTATTACCAATGCAGGAATATGTGGCTCCTGTGTCCACCATAAAAGGTACTCTTTGTTCATTTATGATTACATCTATGGTGGGTTCCTCTTGTGGTTGTCTTGAGATCATAGGTGCCATTACTCCCTCATTAGGCTCCCCTGGGCCTCCCTATTGGGGCCCGTGGGCTGCTGGTCCTGTCCATGGGTGGGTGATCCTTGTGGGAGTGCTATATGCCTGATTTGGACAGAATCGGCTTATGTGTCCACCTTGGCCACACGTCCAGCAGAGGAAAAGGTCTTGTGGTGGTCGACCTGGTGCTGCACGTGGATCAGGCCTCCTGGGCTGCATCTGGAGGTTTCTATCTCCTGTTCTCTGTCCTCCTGGTCCACTGTTCCACTCTTCATTGTATCCTGGCATGCGGATCCAGGGTCTCCTTTGCAGATTCCTTGTTGCAGGATAAGTGTATGTGGCTCTCACGCCCTGTCCTCCTGACGGTTCTCCTGCTATGAACCTCTGGTCTACGTATGGGTTCATGTGCACTGGTTGGTGAGCCCCTGCTGGTTGTCCTCTTGCCGCTGTTGATTCCACAACCTGCTGTTGTGCTGGCTGCACAGAGTCCCCTGTTACCACTGGAGCTTGAAACTTCACCCTGTCTCTTCTTTCCTCAGCTTGGATAGTTCTCCCAGTTGCAACTGGGTTAGCTTTGTAGCTAATTGTTTATTTTGCTCTTCCTGGTCTTTCTTGTCTTTTCTGCATTGTTCCACATGATGCACAATGTGCTCAGAGAATAATGGCCAGTCCATTTTCATCAGACCCACAACTCCTTCCAGTCGTTTCTGCACTTGTTGTGGCAAATTCTTCCTCACCATCATTTTGAAGAGGCTCTCAGTTGTGTTGTTTACATTCCAGGTGGCACCTGTTTCCTCTTTCCATTTCCGTTGGAAGTTGTGAAGATATTATAATAAAATAATAATATAAATAAAGATATATAATAAAATTCTCTCTCTCTCTCTCTCTCTCCCCCTCTCCCTCTCTCTCGTTGTTGTGATCTATGTTACCTGCTGAATTGAATTAAAGTTAAAGGCCAGATGAGGATAACTGTTTGATGGTTTCAGACCAATCACAATTATTTATATTCTTGTTTCTGCTATCACCATCTCACACTGAACACAGTGACAACAGAGTATTTATGGAAAAATTATTCTGCTACACCTGACAGAAAGTAGGGTCTTTCTAAGTTGTGCGTGTGACCAGATGGACCACTGTCTTAACAGAAGCACAGACAGAGACTGATAATTAAGCATAAACAAACAAATTTGCAGTTTTACATTCACACAAGCTGACATCGCAGTTGTTCAGCACAGACCACAAGAGCAGGGCTAAATAATCAGTGTAACAGAGATTATCTGACTTGTAATTCATTTTTCTCATTTCTGTGGGTGAGGTGATATGAGATGTTATGATGGTGAATTGAAAGACCAGTCACTGAGTTCTGAAAACAGATGTTTAGTTCCTGGATTGTCCTGAAATTAACACGTTATATTTATGGCTTGCTCCACCATTATCTGACTATATATTTCTGTCACTTTAGAAAAAAGGTGGAACAAAGAAATCCAAGCATCACAGCTGTCAGCAATGTGGCCAAACCTGTCAAACACCATCAGCACTCAAGATTTACGAGAGGAGTCATACTGGGAAGAAACCATATAGCTGTGACCAATGTGGAAAAATGTTCACTCAAAAAGGCCATCTAAAGAGTCACCAGCGTGTTCACACTGGAGAGAAACCCTACCGGTGTGATCAGTGTGGAAAGACATTCACTCGACAAGGTCATCTCAAGACTCACCAGCGTGTTCACACAGGAGAGAAACCCTAATGGTGTGACCAGTGTGGAAAGACATTCACTAACCAAAACGGTTTAAAGATGCACCAGCGTGTTCACACTGGAGAGAAACCCTACTGTTGTGACCAGTGTGGAAAGACATTCACTCACCAAAACAGTCTAAAGATGCACCAGCGTGTTCACACTGGAGAGAAACCCTGCTGGTGTGACCAATGTGGAAAAACATTCACTCAACAAGGGAGTCTAAAGATGCACCAGCGTGTTCACACAGGAGAGAAACCCTACTGGTGTGACCAGTGTGGCAAAACATTTACTCAACACCACCATCTAAAGAGTCACCAGTGTGTTCACAGTGAAAACAGAGTTTGAAGCTGTGACATCTTTGGTGGAGGTTTGTCTACATGGGTTTTACAAACTAAAACAGAATTGTACAAAACAAACACAGATTAAGATAAATAAAGTAAGACTGTTAACAATATTCACATGTGGTATTTCACCTTCCAAATGAGTCTTGGGATTGTCTTTGTGGATTGGATGTGCATGAGTTCCATAAAGGTTTAGCTTGAAATCTATGACGTAGGTGATAAACTTTGTCGAAGAACAGTTTTTAGTGCATTAATTAAATTTTGATTAGCAGCAGTTAAAAGTGACAGCGCTGTAAGACTGTAACAAGGAGACTGTTACATTTATGTGTGTGTGTGATTTTACTTCATAAAAAAAGAATGATTTTAATTTAAATGAATCTATTCCATTTGAAATCAACATATTTGTAGTTTTTATGTAAGCGTCTGCCAAGCAAAGTAAAGTAAAGTTGAAGTTTGGATGTTTTTTTTAAAGAGACATTTTTATAGCATCAATAAGTTTCCAAACAAATCTGACACCAAATCCATCCACAGTAATAATCCCAGTTCACAGTAGGTTAAATATTGTAGTTTAGTGTGGAACATAGTTTGAGCTGTAACTTGGGCTCAGTAACAGACGTCGGGCTCCAGCACAAATGAAGAGCAGCTTTAGTAGAAGTGGTGGATAAATGTAACACAGACTGATGAGTTGAAGTTCTACATCTGCAGCTGGTACATGTGAAATCTTCTCTGTGTTCATGAACTAAACACCAGTGGAACTTTAAAAAAGGTTTAAAGGGTTCAATATTTAGTTATGATGGCGCTTTGAGTAGAAATGATGAGGTTTAGTTTTTCTTCTTCCAACAACCAACATCTGCTCCTCTAAGCACAGTGATCACTTCACTGGTTTCAAATTAGAGACCATCTTCCCTTTGAACCTTTTTCTAAATCTGCTCTTTCGTTTCATTTGCCAGTAAATATTCTTTGTGTTTGTGAATCAGCTCTTTTTCTGGTGAACATCAGGACATGAGCACATGTAGATGAACCAGTTCAGTCAGATTACAGGTGAACATCTGCTTCTTTCAGTAAGTGTTGGACCTGATGTTGACATGTTGGACTGTGGGAAACAGTTTTGGACTTGTTCTCTGTTGTATTAGTAACAGAAGCAGTTTGCTGCATGTTTGATTTGTTGTTGACTTTATTTGGA
>JAUMHJ010000071.1:0-12071 GCA_032361105.1 Microctenopoma lineatum
CAGGAGTTTTAAGTATGATTCGATGTCGCCCGCTCTGGCCCCCGGGATACACTTAACTATGGTCGCTGGCGTCTCTAACTTCACGTTCCTGACTATAGAGCTGCCAATAACCAGTGTGGGTAACTCAGCAAATAAAGAAATAAAATGTAGGAGCAGTTTCCTCAAGAGCTCCCTTGCGGGAAGCTCGGACATGTGCCAGCAGAGCGCGTTGATCAGCTCCTTGGGGTGAACCTCGCACTCGCAATTAATAAATAACTGACCCATATACTGCTCTCACCCGAAGCATCCCCCCCCCCAGACGCTGACAATCGACTGCACTACATCACTACACTACACTACTCACCAAGTCACTTTACTGCATACTGTTGCATTCCACTTGCTGCATTCTTTGTACTTAGACATTCCATTGTTAATTGGCTAATTAGACATCTTTGTTACTTGGACATTCTATTGTTCTTCTGTTTTTGACTTGTTTCTTAATTTATTGTGTTCTTGATTTAGTGTGTTCCTGTTCTTTCTTTATATTTCTTTACTTTTCTGAGGTCGCTGTCAGTCGTACAGGCATTTCGCTGCATATTGTACTGTGTATGATTGTGCACGTGACAAATAAAATCTGAATCTGAATCTTTCTCGTCCCCATCTAGTGGGAAGGTGGCAGCGTCTCGCATGCCGTCGATCAGCCAGCGAAAGTTGTTGCGCAACTCCACTTGCACAGTCAACGCGCAAGCAGAGATAACGAGGACGCCTCCGCGCCTCCCCTCCTGCTCCCTTGGTCCTCAAAACCTCCGGACCCCGGAAAAATGGAGCCAAGAGCTTCCTCGTGCATTCCCGATGCTGCAAAAGGGCAAAGCAAGGGATAAACGCAGCCACTGGATGGCATTGCGGGGTCTGTGAGACCCTGATCCCCTGCAGGGCCCCTCTGACCCTGCGAGGTAACCGACGGGTTGCTCACGCACTCGCAATACTGCAAAAGGGCAACACAATGGATACCCCCCACCCCCCAGGGCCCCTCTGACCCCGCAAGCTAACCATCGGGTTCCTCGCACAAAGGGCAACGCAAGAAACAGACTTCATAAAGATCCCTTTTTTGATATTTTGGCCTATTTGGTAGATTCATGAGTTGAGTTTTGTTTTACTCCTCTCTACATCCTCGCACGTAAAGTTTGACAGGCTGATTTTCACTCAGTTTTGTGGGTAGAACCTTGTCTTGGGGGTGATGTAGTGACTTTGAACATTTGTTGTACCTGAAAAATGTACCTTATTTTCATTCTCTCAACACAGTTTTCTATGTTTTGTACAAAGACCACAGAATGATTTAGTGTCTTTAGTAAAAAACATTTAACAGAGATGTATAAATAATTGCAGGCAGAGCCAGGTCTGGCAACATTGCAGCAGATGTCAAAAAGAGCATGATGGATCTTTAGGTGAGTATGGACATTAACTTGTGTTAATAAAAAGTCCAGAATGGATTTCTGGCAGTATACTCACTGAAGAAGAAACTTGAAGAGTCCAATGTCTTCTCCCTCTTGCTGGGACATGTCACAAACTGGCTGAATGTGGGATGTGTTTTATTGAGGTTGTCATGATTGAAGTCCCTGGTGATAATGAGGACGTCACACGCAGCACCAGCGTTAGCAGATGAGGAATGTAAAATATGACCTGAGAAAATTCTCTGAGCAGGTAATATGGACATACACTTCAATATCAGGGGTACAGACATGCTCCCTCACAGAAATGATAACAGGATGGCACGGCCTGTTGATGACATACATGGTAACCCTCCTTCTGTCTGCCCCTACTGTATTGAAACCAGCAATATTAACACTGGAGTCTGGGACACCATCATGTAGCCACGTTTCTGTTAGACAGAACTCTCTGTAAAGATTTTCTCCATCTTTACCAGAGCTGTCAGTTCATCCATCTTGTCCAGTGATTTCATGTTGCCTATAATCACAGACAGGAGATGTGGATTAAATCTTCTCACCTTCTCCCAGCGCATCTCTTGTCTGAGTTCTTTATGTCCTCGATGCTGTTTTCTGCCATTTCTACTTTCTCTTGCGGTCCTCCTTATCTCACCTGGGATGTTTGAAGTCCTTGACAAAATTAAATCCTTAACACCAGCTGTCCTCACTGCAATCATCTGATCCCGCAAGTAAACAAAGCCGACTCTATGGGGATGCAGCTGCTATGCTGTTTTTATCCCAAGAATTTAAAGAGGATAAAAACACTCAAATAACATGATTTGAGAAGACAAAACTCAACTTAATCTAATTAATACATTTACTATATAATAAAAACTAAACTTTAGATCTTGCCCTAATGGTATTTAAATGAAAAGGATTTCATTTAAAGCAGGTCTATAGTGTGTTCTTTTACTAAACTAAACAGCCTCATTATATTTATCTTATGTCCTTTTTGTTGACACTCATGTTGATTAATATGCTGCGTCAAACCTGTTCTTAAAATAGTTCAGTTCTATTAACTGTAGTCATTAAAAGAAGCACATGAAAACGATTCCTTTAAGTGTCTCTGCCTGGAGCTTGAATACTGCTCAAAAAGTTAGAATCTGACCTAAAGCCACTTTAAACTCCCTCCTCCTGCCCCTCCCTTGTTTTTTCCAGGCGAACCTCATCTTCATCAAGCCTGGATGAAAAACTGCTCCTTAGTTTTCACTAGTGCAATGCACATGCGACAGTGGAGTGGAGTTCTGTGAATGGTCCTCTACCCACCTCTTTGAATTAGCTGAGTGTCAGCAGCAGCCGGTGTTTCAGCACAAACACTTTAAGACGAAGTGCGATGTTAGCATCAAAGCATTAAAGCACCTTCAAAATAGCTCAATTATTCATTTGAAACATTTTTTCTTATGGGGACCAGGTTTTTTGTCCCCATAAGGTAAGAGGTCCCCATGACGTGACTGTATACAGCGTAATGTCCCCACAATGTGATGTTTACCAGAACACACACACACACAAAGATTAGAATTATAGCTGAAACATCAAATAGTTGAGTGAAACAGAAAAATTGTAGAAATGTCCGAGCTGAATGTGGTGATAAGCATGTGGTGATGCCCCAAGGGTCAGGGTATCGTGTTTTGTCCAAGGACACCGAGACATGTGGTCCACCGGAAATTGGAATCTTACCGCTCACCCTGGGGTTTGAAGACAACTACTCTTCCCACTGAGCTATCATGCTGCCCATAACAGCACATTACTATACTGCTACGACTACACAGTACTATTAGAAATACTAGTATTACCAGTAATATTAGAAACACCAGTATTAACGGTACTATTAGAAACACTAGTATTAACAGTACTATTAATGATAGCTCAGTGAGTAGAGCAGATGTCTTCCAAGTTACAGGTCATGGTGTCCTTGGACAAGACTTTGGACAAAAAACTCTGGTAATGGATTTGAACAGCAGTCAACTGTCGAGGAGGGCCTAAGACTGCTGCAGCTTTTGGAAACAGAAAAGAACTGGAGGACATTTTACATTTTAAATTTATTCCACAAAGCGGAGTTGATATTAACTGTCACGGTTCACCCTGGTTTGTCCTGTCTCCCTGCGTTTTTGTTATGTTTTGTTGTTTCGCCATCATCTGTTTACATTTTGTTATTTCTTATCATCGGCTTTACTCTTCTCCCAGTCACACCCCGGTTCACTCGGTTCTGTTACTTACCTGCCACACCCCCACTCTTAGTCTCACTCACATTAATTATCACCAGCCAGTCCCAATTACTCACTGACTCCCTGCACCACCCACACCTGTTTTCATTTCGTAATTAGTCACACTCCCTTTATATACCTCTCCTCATCTTCCACACTTTGCCGGCCTATTTGTTATGATTAGCAGATGTCTACACCAATGTTGCGCTCTGTTCTTATTACACCAGTCTACCTGTGTTAGTTCACTGATGTGTGCCTCTCCGTCCCTCGCTTTGTCCTTCGTGTTTTCCTGCCGTGTTTCCACTCCATATCCTGCGTCTGTTTGGTTACTCTCCATTCTTATTTAATCCCTGGTGCATCCCTGCCTGTGTGTTTGGTCTGTTTGTTTCTTGTCTCCCGTACTGGTTCGTTCCTGTGTATGTTTCTTTTCTCGCTCTGGTTTTCCTTCCGTTTTCCCGCTCTGTTTCATGTTAGTGATCAGTCCTTAAGTTTACGTGAGTAATTGGTTGGTTCACTTATGTTTATGTCTAGCACCCGTTAAATGTGTAGCCTAGTTTTCCTGTTATGAGTAGTTTGCTTTTCTGCCTGGTTTATTTCCTTCCCGGGTCTCCTCTGTTTTTTTCCTCCTTTTGGGAGTGATTTTTTTGTTCATCTCCACTCATGCCTCTGTCTGTGTTATGTTTTGCTTGGTTGTTTGGTTGGTTGTTTGTCAAGTTTAGCCTTCTATATTATTCTCGGTGTGTCTTTTTGTCCCTGTTCTCCTTGACCCACTTGAATTATAAGTTTTTAGACTCAGTCACAGTGAAAGTAAGTATTCACCATTAAACATGTTTCAAGAGCAGCAGTGGTTAGCACCAGGCCAACCTGTCACAGCAAGAAGGGTACCTTTTGGTCTGGAGTGTGCATGTTCTCCCTAAATCTGCATGCGTTCTCTGAGTTCAAAAATGTGCCCTAGGTTAATTGGTGACCAAATTGCACCTAAGTGTGAATATGAATGATAGTCCGTCTATTTATGTCAGCCCTGCATTAAACTGGTGAACTGGCCAGCACTACTGCTACCCTAAAAAGGAAATGTAGTAAATAATGGATGGAATCAAGAACAGTCATGGGTATTAACTTAATGAAGCAAATGGTTCTTTTCTTGTGAAGCAGAGTTTTGGTAGGCAACAAGTTCTGGATATGGTGAAGTAAAGGATTGGTTTCTGTGTCGTCTCTAAGAAAGGAATATTTGTGTTTGTGTACACTAAGAACTCAAAGGTTGACTCATACTGACTCACCTGTTCACAGCGAGTATGGTCTCTGCCATGTCCTCTACTCTTATTCTCCACTCCCCTGTCCGTCTGTGCCACCATTTCCACTTGCCTACCAAGTTCCACTGCCAGCTGTCAACACTGCTTACCTATTGGTCAAACCCATTCTAGACTTTGGTGGATGCAGCTAGATAGAATATTACATTTCCTAAACTGAATCAAAAACCAGGAAAGTCTGGGAATCAATACATTTTAGCCAACCCCCTTGCAATCGTAAAAGAAACATAATGGTAAATAAATATTTACAAATTAGTATTACAAATGGGAGACAGAATACTCCACCAATCTGTGGCTACACAATTCCTTAAGTAGTGATCGACCCTGTGTTCTGACACCTGTCAGTTTGCCAGTAAACCACTTCCCACATGCTCTCCCCTGTTTACTGTCCATTACCACAAGCAAGTTTTAATGTTATGGCTGACTGGTGTATTGTGTCAGAGCCATGTTAAAGAATATGACAACAAAAGTTGAATGTTGTTGTCGCTTATTTATTTCATGTTTCTTGGGAAGAAGAGAGATGACTCACTTTTCACTTATCACTACAAACCACCTTTCTATTCTATTCTGCTTCTACAAGGTCATTGCCTCTGGTCTTCTTTCAGTCTATACGTGATGGATTCCTCTCAGTAATGAGAAGCAGTTGCACATTTCCCATGTGGCCATTTTTGGACTGAATGAAAAGCCAGCTGTTTCAGATAAAAGCATAAAGGGAACATTTGAATGGAAAGAAAGGCTGTGAGAAGGAATTGGAACAGGAAAGGAACTGAACTGGCCAATGAAAAAAAAACATTAGCTCAGGAAACAAGCTCAATAAGCCATGTGATTATAATGAAAAGGCTGATGATTCCTTTGAGACGTGTTTGTTGAACTCAGGCCACAGCAGAGGAGCAAATTTATACCAATGACTGCAGCTGGATGCTGGTTGACTGTGTTAGTGATAAATGATCACTACACTTATTTGCATTATTTATTAGCTATTCCAGAAAAAGGATACTAATGGTTGTCTGTGCATTCAATTTTAATCATCACACCACAGTCAGCTTATGTTTCTAATGTATGCAGATGATACCTGTTATTTTGTCTGCAGCAAATGAAAGACGTCACAAAGCAATAGATCATGTGTAACCTCAGGGAGAAATAGCATCTTAAGGTGAGTGGTAATACACTGAGATGAGATAAGATAAGACATAAACGTGGTATCCTCAGCTGTACCCTGACTTTCAGGTCATTGTTGCTGAGCACCATACAGCAGACAGTTTGAAAAAATGAAATTTACCCACCTTAATATTAAGTGCTTAGAAAACCACACATTTGCTATCAAAGGACATGATAATAATGATTTACTTCTTATACTCTCTATGTGTGATTTCATATTATATAAGTGAGCATGACAGATCTCAGAGGACAGTCCACTTAGTAGAGCGCATCTGACTGGATAAAAGGTACACCACATTTCCCCCCATAATATTGTAGGTGTTCTACCAAAACAACACCGGAATCAGAAGAGCTAGACGGACTGGATTACTTATTTTTCCATGTGTACCAGATTAGGATGTGTGGGGAACATTACTGTTCAAGGTTTAAGACATTACAAACCCAGATCCCAGATAAGCTGGACAAACTGGACATTGGCTTCTGTATACTGTGAGTGTATGAAAGACATCCTTTGAAGGTGGGTTTGGATTCTATACCAATAACAATACAGCCATGTTTAGATCAAAATGAAGCTCTTAGTCAAACATGATCAAACCACAAACACTTGCAACTGAGTCACAGTGTAAATAAAACAAAATCAAGTTTCAGGAGATTAAAGTCATTTCTGTCTGTTTCAGGCATTGTGTGGGTATATGGAAGTGAGACAGAGAATCATAAAATGTGAGTTTTGATTTCTCTTCCAGCTCTGCAACTGCAACACTTCTGTGCACCTGTCAACTGTGAGATGATGGATGAGCAGGACTTTTCACATTCAAAGAACTCTTGTAAATGAATGTCCTTAAGGGCAAGGGGCTCCTTCACAGTCGGTCTCCAACAAAGTTAAGCTGAAAAGGTTACACTTTTTGTGCTGTTTAATTAATTTTAAAATATGGAATCTGATTGTTTGTAGTTTAAAAACATTTGAACTGCTGGTCCCTCTCTGAAGCATGGTCCACTTACTTAAGGTTTACATAAATGTTCTTGTGTTTTATCAGCCTTTTTGTTCTTTTGTGCAGCTCAAACCTAGAAATTATGCAATATTATAATATAGGGCTAAAGTAGGTTTTGATAGTAAATAAAATCATCACCTAAAATGTAAAATTGTATGTGTACCTTGCTTATCTGTGTGTAATATTTTAATATTTTTGATGATTTTAACTTTTTTAAGTGTGACAAATATACAAAAGGAACACTGTATATGGATAATACATGCACACAGGAAACAATACAAGTTAAACTAATGTTAATCAGGATAACAATTCTAGGAAAAGTTTCATGCATGTTCTCATGTAAAAGATCTTGTTCTATTCTAATCTAAAGATCTTTTGAGCTAAAGTGATTTGGGGCAGCATGTCTTTTTCTCTCTGTGATTGGTATGTTTTATTGCTGCTGGGGACACAGTTCTTTTGTCCTGTCAATAAAAACAGGAGTGGAGAGAGAGAGAGGGAGAAAGAGAGAGAGCTGGGGAGATTTGATGCTGGAGCGCGCTGCTTTCCCTCACACACACGAGGTAACTGTCTCCTCTTATTTACCGACACTGCTCGCCCTGCTCCAGGCTCAAGGATATATCAACCACTGCTGAGAAGATGGATTTTCTGCTACATGTCATCACCATTCACACTCTGAGCATTCTGAGCAGAGCGTCTGCCGCCTCCCTCTGTGAGTACAGCCACAGTTTAGTCCTGTGGAATCTACATCCAGTTTGTGTCTCTCATGTATAAAAATTGAATCTGATGCAGGAGAAGCTGGAGCCATGTGGATTTCAGTCTTTCACTGTGCCATAACAGAGCTTATGCTGCTTCTGGTCGACAGACCTTAAGGAATGCAGGCAGGCAGCCTCCTCCGTGTCAGCATCATGCAGGGGGATGTATGACCTCCCCTCTATGTTTCTGTGGCGCACGACCAGCTCTCAGTGTGATGAATATCAGGCGCATTTCAGTTTTTTTGCTGCTCCTCAGGTTAGTTATTACAAAGAAAATATTGTATGTGATAGTATTAAACATGATACTGGAGATAGCAACTATTGTAACTCTGTAACTACTGCGAAAGGTGTTGATTAGTTTGTAATTTACCCTGCTACATTATTGAAAGAAATAGTACTTGCTTATTGCTGTACTTTAACATTTTACAAAGCTTAAACACTGTAAAAATATATTTTTACAGTGGCTTGGTAGCTCAATGGGTTAAGCGTCAGACTGGGATGTAGAACGTTGCAGGTTCGAATCCCGTCTGATTCCTAATCTATCCCCTACCAGGTGTGTCCCTGAGCCAGACACCCAGCGCTAGCTCCCTGTAAGTCGCTTTGGATAAAAGCGTCTGCCAAGCAAAGTAAAGTAAAGTAAAGTAAAAAGCTCAGTGACACTTAGTGAATAAGTGAGTGAGTAAGCTGAACTTACGTTGGGTAAAATATACAAAAAAGTTTAAATTTGATGGTGCGCGGTAGAGCACGGCAATAAACAACAGAAATATATTTAGTATTAAAAATGCATTATTTTTGTTTTAGTTATGCAACATTTAAAAAGAATTCTTTACTCTTTGCTTAACTTTCCCTGCAGCACATTCAAAAGTCCCTCACCGTCACACCTGTCCAACCTACTATATTTCCTACACAACAGCACTGCCATGTACCCCACACGACTACAAAGTTAGAATTTCTTACTTTTTATGGTTTAGGTTTATTAAAGTGGGGGGTGGAGTCACAGTAGGTGGTGGTGTACTACTGGATGTATATTATATTATGTATTTTTAATGTTTTGGCACCTCATTTATGGAAATAGTGTTGATTTGTTTATATATCAATCCTAATATTATTTATTTGATATATGCTAAGGTAATTTGATGAAATATTATTAGATTCATTCAAGACTTGACTCAAAAGGTGCTGCTCTAAACCTTTTATATAAAAAATATGTTTTACATTTTCAAAACTACTGTAAATCTCATTTGTTAATGTGCAAGTTTTGTGGTACTGATAGATATAGATTTCATATGTTTATGCAACAGTACGTTGCTGAGTAGTGTTCTCTAATACAAGTGGTAATTACAGGTTAACATGTAGGCTCTTCCTCATTTTGCTGAAACACACTTTGATCACCTTCAAAATTTTTGAGGTGTGGGGATGCTTTGCTGATTCTGGGCCAGAACATTACAGACTTAACCATAATTGTTGTGTGGTTGTTAGATGTGTGTTAAATGAAATATGAGATGTGAGATGCTCCTGGAGAACAAGCAGCTGCTGTGATATTTTCCCCTGAGACACAGAAAGACAGGGGCAGAGATGTATCATGGCTGGTGTGTCAGGTGACAGCTACGTCCTCTCAGTGATCTTTCTGCTCTCTCCTTGGCTTCACAAAGTGACAATGACAGGGGCTTTTTTCTGCTATTTTCTGAACTGAGAATCATGCGGTTTGTCAGTAGCAGTACTGTATATTGACATGATGATTTAGTGCTGAGAGACTGGCATTAAATGGATCTATACACAAAAGTACTGGAACCCCATTTTTTCCCTACATCATATATTTTATTAAGACCAGTGTGAGGTTGCTTTTAAAGGCTTGTTTCCTGCTGAGTGCAAATGGGAGGGGTTTTTTTCTAGCCAGCTTTTGGCAAGAAACAGCAAGAGCTTTAGCTCGTAGGACACTCCTCGCTGTGTGGGAAGAAGATTGTTGCTCCCTGTGTTTCTCTCATTGCTGGTGGAGCCAACTGCACTAAGCATCCATCTCTCAGTGCTAGAAGTCACAAGGGTGCCGCAGAAGCAAACCCATATATTTTCTTCAAATCTCAGGCTTCACATTAACTCAGAGGGCTGATACTTCACTACACATTATTTCCTAGCTGAAGCAGTGCTGACATTTAGAATCACAGCAAAGGTGATGTTAGTATGTGTGTGTACGTGTGTTACAGCTATAGATTCAGTAAATAAATGAATATGAAGCAGGTACTCAAAGAGCTGTCCTCCACACCAGCAACAAATTAGAAGAATATTTAGTCCCACCCTCCAGAGGCACGGCACAGAGGAGTGAAGCTCACAAGACATAGTGTAAAGGTATTACATGTGATTATGAGTATGAGTGTATCTTTGTCATCAGCCTGATCACATGGGAAATACATGTAAAAAAGCTAAATAAAATATGCATGTTGGTTCAGACCAGCAGCTAATGTATGCTGGTCACAAGTGACCATTCAACAACCTCTGTGTAGTTTAGATACTGATCAGTCAATTAGAGGAACAGCGTATAACTATAGCTGCTGCCTACAGGCAAAGGAGACAACAGTAATATAACTATGGCACACACAGGCAGAATAGTAGTATTTCGAGCGAGAAAGTCTGTTTCATTTCTGACTTTAACCATGATGGTCCCACAAATGTGGCCACTGTGTGTAAAACAGTCATTATAAGTCCTTACACACACACGGGGTAATCTGAAATATTCCATCCCCTCATACAGCACGCAAAGCAAGTCGGCGGAAGCTAGCAAACAACAACCAAAAATTACAAAAACCCATAAGCTGCTGGAACATGCTGCTATTCCAGAAAGTCTGTCCTGGTACAGCGCAGTCTATGCACTTCTCATACAGGTTACACAGAGCAGCTGCTCACTGTACTGACATTTAGTTCACTCTTGATCATTTCAACTTAAATATTAATAAAACATCACTGCAGCACTCCTTCAAAAGAGAAAATCCCTTATGACCTGAAGTTGTATATGAAATAAAATAATAAAATATTTTTCATATTTTAGATTTTTCATTATAGCCACTGCATTGATGACAGTTTTGCACACAATCGGCAGCACTGTAACCTTCGTTGGCTTAGAGCCACTGAATAAATAACGAGCAGAACCCACATTCTTGTTTGCTGTGGATGACTTCCGTGTTTTATTGGTCTCACAGTCCCAGTAAGGCTTGAGCCACTGACACTTTAATGAAACAAGTCAGAGTTGTGTGTCTCTAAAAAGCAGGCTGCTCGTGCTGCTGCTGAACTGAAGGTTGTGAAAAGGAGAGCAACTGGGCAGGTAGTATGTAGTCTCTCTGGGTTAGCTGATTAGACAGATGAACAGGTTGTATGGAAGAAAACAGAACTTTAAGTTTAATTTTTAATACTCAATGCGAAGTTGTTGTCGATAGTGAAGAAGTTGTACAAAAAGCATAAACCTACAGATGACTCACTGCTTGCTCACTGACTGCAGCTCTGCACTGTTTTTGTCTTATGTTGCTTTGGAGACAAACACTCAGGAAAGCAATTACAATGTTCTTTTTCTTTCTTATTTGAATGAACTATAGTTAATAAAATTATGCTTCTGCTACAATTATTGCTGTGGACAAGCTGTTACCACACACTGTTAAAACTCTGTGTTTCCACAGCTGGAGGTTTTTGCTGCTTCTAACAAGTCTATAACCTTAGTTCCTATATACTGGCACGAACTGAGCAAACAAAGTGCTTTGGATGGGTTTAGGCATAAGGACATACAGTATAGGTTCGGAGTAGGAACTCAGAAAACATGGGTAGGGTTAGTAAAATACTGAATGTAACTACTTCCCTCACGTGACGTGCATTACATGATTACTGCAGTTCGCCTACAGGGCAAACAGGTCTGTGGAAGATGCAGTCAACATGGGTCTACATTACATCCTGGAACACCTTGACTGCCAAGGCACATATGTTGAGTTCTGTTTGTGGACTTTTCATCAGCTTTCAACACCATCATCCCTGAGACACTCTCCACCACAGAGCCACCACATCAGGACAGGACTCAGCAGTTCACCTACACCTGAAAGACAAAGGCCACTTGTTTGAGGACAGTGAAGTCAGGATCCTAGACCAGGAAGCTGATTGGTTTAAACAAGGTGTGAAAGAGGCAGTTTACTGCAAGATTGAACGACCCTCGTTAAACAGGGGT
>JAUMHJ010000073.1:0-12008 GCA_032361105.1 Microctenopoma lineatum
AATCAACACACAGGAATAAGCAAAGATTACCAAAATAATTGCATGGGATAAAATAGTTCACATATTGAATCCAACAATGAGCCCAGAGGTCCCGGGCACAGACAGGTGAAACGCCCCCCGACAATGTCTCTGACCACATCAGAGTTTTCTAGCTCTGCACCAGCTTCCAGTGGCTGCAGGTTCAAAACTCGTCCTACAGAGAGCTCAACTCACCAGCACCTTTCTACCCGAGCACACAAACCCGGGTCTACAATCCCTCCAACAAACATCATCTAGTGGTCCCTACACCACGATGAAAAGGATTCCAAGCAAAACTTTTCAGCTCCAGAGTTTGATGGTGGCGATGTGGTGCCTGACTCTACACAGTCAGCAGGCTCACATCCAATAGAAAAATGAATACTTCTGCTTCTTCCTAAGCACCTGAAGAAAAACACCTGTCATTTATAACACAGAAATACTTCTCATCATGACAATTTGGGGGCCAGTCATTGTCAGCTAAAAGCTCATTATAGCTTTGCTACAGGACTGGCTGTGTAACTGCAGAAACAGAAAGGGAGGGAGAAAGAGCAAAGGACCCATGGTCATGGACGGGCCATAGGCGGCAAGGCCCGTCCAATCAAGTGAGTGTGTCTTTACAGCTGTAAGGCTGACCTCTCTCTAGTCAAATAAAAACAACTACAATATTTACGCTCTTTGATCATCCAATCAGTGGTGTTATTATAAGTGACCCTAAATTTAACTGCGTTCTCAGTTCAATGTTAACAGACTCAGGGCGTCTGATGAACATTTGGCTCGTTTAGGTTTAGTTTGTTCGAGGAAAAGTGGAAAGGTGTCATGTTGAGGTTCAATAATTCACCTGTGAGATTTCTTACGGATGTCTGACTCACCCACAGCAGGACAGGACAATCCAGCTGTTATCACCACCAGAAGACCTGCAGCAGCTGCCCAGCCCGTCATCCTTCACGCAGACCAACACAGTAAGAACAGTGTGATTGTATTGCTGGTCACTCATGTTGGCCTGTCAGCACTATGTGGAGCATATTGACAGCAATAGAGTTCATGACTGCTGACTTTCCATCTTAAATTTTATTGTTCTTTTAAGCGTTTTCTACATGAAAAGCACATCGAGGTTCTTTGTACTGAAATATATTCCACAAAGAAACTCGTCTCGTCTTCCTCAGTCTTTCACACATAGTAATAATTTCTTGCAGTATATATATATTAATTTTAAGTTTTATTGTGGTTTATTGTGTTTTACTGTAACTCTTTTATTGTTTCTAGTATTTCTTGCTTAATATCTGCTCTTATTCTTTTTATATTGCCTGTTTTTTTACTTTGTATTTACTTTTGTAAAGCACTTTGGGCAACCCTGGTTGTAGTAAGGTGCTATATAAATAAAGGTTGATTGATTGATTGATTGAAAGATCAAGTCTTAGTTTTACTTTCTCCAGCCGAGGAAATGGAAAGAGCAAACTCGCCTCAGTAAGAGGTGGAGTTACCCTTCCCCGCGTAAAGACGACAACACGTCACGCCACGTGGCGCGTGAACCGCATAAAATAAGATCTAATATTTCGGGTTAAAACCTACTCAGAAAGATGCAGTCAGTCATAACACACCCGCAGCGTCACGTTATGACTCGCTTTGTCTTTGAGGTTTGCATCACACACACAAACAAAGTGTTTCAGCATAGAAAATGATTTTGCAAGAATGAATCACAAATGCAACAACAACCCTTTATTTTGCTTTTATATTATATTAGAAAAACTTTATTTGCTAAATATAAATAAAATGCGAAAACAGAAAATGTAGTAATTGCAGTTATAAAGCACGATGACCAAACTCTAGCCAACAGGCAGCCAAACCTGAGCACCTATGTGCTGGAGTGGAGTGTCTATGAGAAACGCCACGACCAGAACTGGTCCAGCTGTGGTCATAGAACTCCATGCAGAGCATAAACCAGTAGAAGTGTCAGAGCCACGGCTCCAAGAACTGGTCCAGCTGTGGTCATAGAACCCCATGCAGAGCATAAACCAGTAGAAGTGTCAGAGCCAAGGCTTCAAGAACTGGTCCAGCTGTGGTCAGATCACCACCACTCTGCACAGGAGACCCTGGTGTATGTTTGATGCCTGTGTGAACATATGAGGTGAATAAATAATGTAAATACTGGCAAACTTAAAATAATGATGCTAATGAAATAACGTAGCCATAACATGAAACGGTCAAATTATCGGTACCACGGTATGGATGAATTTTTGATCGTAAAGAAAGTAAAATTATCGTACAAATATGATAATTATTGTCTGTCTGTCAGCGCTGACTGGACCACAGAAGTATGAAATTGCAGTTATTAAAATTAGTCAAACTCTGTGTCATAAACTTTCTCCTGTGAGGGAGTGATATGTGCTAAATGTTGAATCAAAGTTCACAGCATTCAAGATCTTGTGGGCGTTATCTTGTGGAACTTGGCTGTGGTAGAAACCAAACAGCAGCAGTGTGCAGAAATTCTTACTCGTCACTAGTTTTCCCACAATGTACTTGTTGCATATTCATATCATTTCTTCATTCATTGTGTTTGTTTTTTCTGAGAATTCCCCCTTTAATTAGTGAAACTGGATTTGAAACTTGGTTCATTGAGCTGTGATTAAAGCAAATAAAAGCTGTATAAATGCTGATAATGCCCTTTCTTTATTTTTTTACCTACCTGCATCAGGTTCTTTTGCTGCCACGTCGTTTACCTCATCAGGGGTTTGAGTCACACTCAGGACAAAATGTTCTGCAGGTGAAATATCTAAGCATCAGTATTAGAGTAAGATTATTAATCACACACATACACTCACTGTCTTGTCTTTCTGTCTTATTGTAAGTCATTGTGCGTTATTTGTCTTTGATTTATTGTTTTTCACATGTATGTACGGTCCTAGAAGAGCCACAAACGACCAGAAACAAATTCCTTGTATGTGCAGCATAAAGCTGATTCTGATATTACATTAGTTCTTCTTTTCATCCAGATAACTTTATGAAGTGAACTGAGTGTGTCAACTTACTGGAGGACTCTAGCTCCCAACTTCTCTTGCTCCTGTCTTTTACAATCAGATCACAGCTGTAGTTTCCAGAGTCTTCGGCTGTGACTGTGGACAGATGAAGTCTGACTCGTCCTTCTCTCAGAGCGTCTTTGTCCAACTGAACCCGTCCTGCAAACTGCTCATGCTGAGACTCTGTGTACTCGTTGCTGTTTATAATTTCATACAACATCCTGACATTCTCTGACTCCAAATAACAATGAAGATTTATTAGAGACAAATCTCTTCTAGTTTGAATGTCCCAGTCAAAGGTGAAGTTGTTGTTTTCCTCTGCTTGATAGAAGGTTGGAGGAGTGTCTGTGATGACAAACTTTCCTGTAGAGGAATGAAATTAGAACTGTAGAGACGTAATGTTTAGTGGTGGCAGACAGGAAACAGTGATATCACTGAGTAGGAACCTACAGTAATGTCAAACTGAAAACCAACCACAGAAGATGATCACTACAATGGGAATCCACATCATGTTCTGCCTGAGGAGACACAAGAGAATCTTTAAGGTTTCATTGAAGGAACAGTTTCACAATTATTTACTTTCTGGTGGAGAGTCAGGTAAAAAGACAGAGGCCACATTACTGCGGATGCCGCACAAATCGGCAGTAGTCCTGCTCCATTTCCCCGAACTGGGAGATAACATGAACGATGCTGACTCATATCCTCACCGCTTCACCCGTGGTTTCAAACTGCTCGGTGACAAAGGGGCAGCTCTGGCGAAGTTCTACTTATATTTTTTATATTCAAATTTTACTTGTCACATACATAGTTACAAAGTGAACAACACACAGTGAAATGTTTCCTTCTGCATTTAACCCACCCCCCCTGGGGGGAGCAGTGGGCAGTTACAGGCCGCGCCCGGGGAGCTAGCGAGAAGTGTCTTATTCAAGGAAACACCTGGTATGGGGTATGGGCTGGGTGCTGCTGCTGGGAATCGAACCTGCGACCTTCTGCATCCCAGCCTTCTGCCTTCAGGGCGCTTTCACTTCAACTGGAAACGAGTCTGAATTATTACCGGCATCGTGAGCCAAGCTTCTGCTCCTTCTGTACAGGGACTTAATGGCTTGAGGCAACATGCTCGGTACCCCGTACTCTTGGGGCACCCCCCACAGGATCCCTCAAGGAACATGGTCAAATGCCTTCTCCAAATGTGAATTGATTGGAAAAGCTTCCATCCTCCTCCATGATCCTGGCCAGGGCCTAGAGCTGGTCCAGTGTTTCACGACCAGGACGGAATCTGCACTGTTCCTCTTGAATCCAAGATTCAACTATCAATCAAACTCTCTTCTCCATCACCACCTTATTTTATATCTCTGTAATGTTCGCACAGAGTAACGAGTCAACAACAACAGAACTAAACTTGAACCTACACAAACCTAAATCTGTAAAACCTTCACTGCTGCAAATATAATGCTGTAATTTCACCCTCAGCAATCAGTTGATGAAAAGGTTTCTTTCTAAAATAAATACATTCATTTTAAAAAGTCACATTTAGATGAAGTAGACTGCAAACATCCCACTTTTAATTTGTAGAAGATAGACTTTTTTTTACATCCATCACCAAGCAGATAAAAGTCTATTAACCAACACTGACTCAGACTTTTGGTTTTACACGCTGCAAGTCTAAATTTTGCAGAACATTTAGTGCAGCACCAGCTTTAGAGACAGCACTTGTTTATCGGTACCTTCTTATCATTGATCACGTTCCCTGTGTCACTGTGGGCTCTGTGGTTTCACTTCCCCACCCTGTGCAGTGGACAGAAGGAACTAATAAAAAGAGGCATTAAAAAACATCAGTTTCTTTCTGCCGACCTGGATTCAATAAATATGCTTAGGGAACACACATGTGCGGCTCCTGTGCCTTTGTCCTGCTGACAGACTGGAACACAGACCGCTGTTCTTATGGGACGGATGTAGAGCACAGCTCAGGGGTGAATTAACCTTTCAGCAGCAGTTACGTGCCGCTCGTATCTCAGTTTCAGTTCCTGTGAGCCTCCAATGTGGTTTGTTGCGCTCTTTTTCTTTACAGCATGTTATGTTGACTAATTACAAGACTTTACTTTTTACAAACTTGTTAATAAACCAATTTCTGTAAAATGTCAAATCAATTGGCCAAATCAAATTTTCTTAATATAAAGTGTGTCATCGAATCTTACATTTCATTTTTATATAACACTGTAAACTGCGCACACAGAACGAAGACATGTAAAGTGATAAAAAGAATCAGCAAAGGAGGCTTTTCTCTTTGGCCTTTAGCTGATGTTAGGCTCAGAAATACTGACATGACCTAAAAGCGTTCATATAACTGAACAAACATTTCTGAAGTGATAGCTTTTCTAATCTCATAGGGCAGATTTATTAAGCTGCTTTATGGAGTAGCCGCTGTAGAGTAATATTTCTGTCATTATCTAATATTTTACAGCACTTTATATGTTACCCCAATGAAACTAAGGTATCAATTGAAAACAATGCCTTCTGAGATAAAAACTGTTTTATCTCAGAAGGCCTGCATTAAAAAAAGATTTATCTAAAATAAATCGGCCTACACAAAGTAAAAGGTATAAAACAATTTATATAACTCATAAGTGAATAATAATTAATAATAATTAATAATAATAATAATTTATTTCAAAATTAGACAAGGTCCAGTTCTCATGAAAATTCACGTAGTCACTTTTAGTCTCCTAAAATGATGTTCGTAGAAAGATGATCTCGATTTTTATACAGGACGTATTTGTGACCAGATTCTCTTTCCTGTACAACATAATGATCATATGTTCGTAAGTTAGAAGTTGCAAATAGGTTTATTCTGAACATAGCAATGAAATGTTCACAGGTACCATTTTTTCATTCAGAAATATTCAATCTCAATACGTTTTTTTCCTATAACGTGATAGATGCACAAATATGTCCTGTATTGGGAATTCTGCTCTGTCCTATAGGAAGGGTTGAAGAGGAACATCTGAGTAAAATAACTTTCAGAAAAAGAGGGTTGATCTACACTCAACTGTCATACAGACGAAAGGTCATTAAGGGGTTGTACGAAAATATGGGGTTTCCCCAGATGGTGAGGGGTAAATCTGCTGACTAGGCAAGTGTATAGCTTGAAACGTGGTGATGAAATGTATTCTTTCAGTTGAGTTACATCACAAAACCTAGCTCTGCATCATGTGGATCTATAAGTTACATCAATGCATGAGTCATACCAAGTCTTTGTCAAATGTAAAGAAAGACCAGCAACTAACTACAATGTTTGTCAAAAAACTGTTAAACTAAACTTAAAACACAACAAACTCCACCAGTCATCATGTCAAACTATAAACTATATGTCTAATCACTTGGTTAAGTGCAGGAGTCTGTATTGAACAAAGGAAACAACTTTCCATTCAGACCAGTTCTCACAGTCCAGCCTTGGTTTGTTCTGACTGTGAGTGTGTGTGCAAGAGAGATAGACACAAAAGTAGATTCCAAAGGAAAGGCACAGTGCTGTGACTTTACCACAAGAGCTATAACTGTACACCCTGTTCACAGATCAGTCGTGTACAGCATATAAACCTGTGCTCGCAGCGTAACGCAGAGGGAAACTGTTAAACACACGAAGTTCCAGAATTCAATAACTACCAGAATGGCCGTAGGGGGTCAGTTTGACCACTAGGTATTATTTGCATAGTATTTCACTAATTAATATAAATTTAGGCATAAATGGATCTATATTTGTATAATAGGTAATAAAGATAATAATAAAACAGCAGGACATGAAATTCAAACTGTAATGAATGTAAACATTTATTTGATTGAGAGCTGTTGAACCATTATTACTATGCAAATTCAAATTACAATCAATATTCTTTTATTTTCAGAACAAAATAAATCAAACTTTATTCTTATTTAGATATTAGGATGCATTCATTTAAAAAAAATGACTTTTAATTAAAAATTAACGCCTGAACTTGGCCAGATGGCCAAAACAGTTATTTTGACGATGACTGAGAAAGTAAAAAAAGTAAAATTTGGTCAAAAAGAAAAAGAAAAGATACTAAATAAAAAAAAAAAAAAACAGAAAATTCATGTATTAGGTGTTAAACAAAAATTTTACCTAAACCATTGGCGAACACTATCACACACTGTGGCGTCCCGGATGCGTGGAAATCCTAATCCCAATCCACACAGACGTGATCTCCAGTGATCTCCATCTTTCCCCAGCAGCTCCCAAACACCACCTTGTGACATTTGCTACACACGTCCTTTGTTTTGTTTTTTGATGGCAGTTTCTCTGCCCTTGACGCTGCCTTCTTTTCTCTATGTTCTCCTGCGCCTTCCTGGGTACCATCAGCTGTCTGGCTTTCGTGCTCATGTGGGCAAGACGTAGAAGTTTCTCCGTGACACGTTTTCATGTGCACAGTCCTTAAACAGGATTGACGCATTTATTGCAGCGAGGTCAAGCATGGCCAAAACACGGCCACTGGTCATCTCTGTGTGTGCTTTAACTGAATATTTTATTGCTATCTGATCCAGTCTACTCCGACCTTGGTTCATTTATTTTCCTCATTTTGCACTGATGCACGGGTAGCGTTGCGTTTTCACTTTTCAGTACCTGTGTGGTGAAACAGCTTTTATTTATTGTGCCAACCAGGCTTGTTTTCTTGGCCTTTAGTGCCATTTTCAGCACCACACTGTCTCCCAGTCGCTGACCTGGCCTGCGCATCTCACTGGGCATCCAGGATTCAGGACTGTTGTCAGAAACATAGCCCATTGTATTTCATGAAATATAAAGCTCATCAGGGCTAGTATACATACCTATATGATAAATCCTAATCACAACAGGCCTAGCATAAATTTAACTGAAATATTATTAGACGCAATTCCAGATGATAATGTTTGCAGTATCAGCGGTATTGGTCAGTAGATGTCACCTGGTTCCCGCTGTAATTTGTGGTGTGTTGTATCCATGCAACATCTGTGTTGCATCATTATTTTTAAAATGCTCCTCAGTGGTTTCCTTGTTTGCTGCTTTGGCCCCTTTATTGGCTTTCTGTGCGGAAATGTTCTCCCCGCTTTCCTCCCACCATCAAAGAGGTTATTTAATCACTCTGAATTGTTTGTAGATGTGAATGTGAGCGTGCACGGTGGTTTGTCAGCATGTCGGCCCTGCGACAGACTGACTCCTCCGCCTCTCGCCCGAAAAGACAGCTAGGGTTGTCTCGAGAAGCCCCCGACCCTTGCGAGAATAAAGCCGCTTGGAAAACACTCAAAGTACCAGAAACAAGTTCAGTGTTCTCTCAGACCTCAAGTCAAGCTCATTATCGTTTATATACAACACAATTACTTTTCCCACAGCTCCAGGAAGGTTTGCTTGAAAAAAAAATTGTTCAAGAACAATATTTTGTATTTGCTTGTGTTATCTTTGTGTAATACATACATAACGCTTTCTGAATCATTTTAAATGTGAAACTATTTTTTCACAGCACTGTATGTGAGTAATAGAAATGAGAGAGCTCACCTTCTTAACTGTAGGTCAAGTTATCTGCCATGAGTCTCCTCAGCAGCGTGGACACGTGGATTCACTGTGACGGTCTTTTTCTTTTAGGCCTGTTCTCTCTCTCTCTGCGTTTAATTCAATGAAGCACCTGAAAATGGACGATGTCTCTCTAGGAATTTTGTTTTATGTACAAATCTAGTTGTATCACTCAATAAAAAAACAGATAAAAGCGTAAAATTTTTACTGTATATGTGAAAAAAACATGACTCAGTGATAGGAGAAAGAAACTGCTTGTTGGTGGTTTTATAAATCAAACAGTGATACATGTCAACTCATTAAAGGAAAATGAGAAATGAAAATCCTTCTGTTCTAGCTGCTGAATCTTTATCTCATAGTTTGCACATGTTCTGCAAAGCAAACAAACTGGAAGCATCACTGATGGACTTTGCACCAATCATTCAATTGATTAAAGTCGCTACTCACCAAATATTCAGTCCAAGTGCTGATGGATGAAGAACAGATCCATGTGCTGCAGGTGAACTCGTCTTCATAAGAGAAACGCTGCGCGACAGGGAGGCGATGCGTTTAAAAGCATCCGGTCAATCCGCGCTTTAAAAGTCTGCTGTGAATCTACAGGCATCATTTGACTCCTAAATGACTAAAACAGTCGATATAGGCTGTAGATCGTGTAAACGTGTCGCCTATTACGTGACAATGAACCGTTTTGTGCAGCAGCGCGATGACGATGGCGGCAACTTCAAACGACCCGCGACGAGGAAGTGACATTTCCGGCGGCACCGAAATGAGCCACACGGGAAATATTCGCGCTAATTTCACTCATTAAATGACCAAACAAAGAAAAAAACACGTGCAACAATGGACCAAATCACTTTGTGTACAAACATGAAACAAGTGAAAAGGTGCAGATGTTGGGAGGAGCGTCCTCTGCAGAGGCGTCTGGTAACAACAGAGGGTGGAGAGGAAGGAGAGGTGGAGACGGTTACTGCTCTGTGCTCCACTAAAAACACCGGCTCAAGTTATAAAATGATCTCATTTAGGAGTTACCGCGGTTTCGCACCTGACAGAGCATCAACCCTCAGCCAGTCTGTGGTTCAGTGCGTCCTCAGACTAATGCTGATGATCAGACGCTCAGACCTGCTGAACCCTTTATTATCTGAGCTGTATCTGTAAGATGAACAGCGAGTAACGCAGAGTTAGTTTAGAGTGTTTCTATTTTATTCCAGGACTGACTCAGGTGAAAAATGGGAGTCCCTCTTCGTGCTCCTCTGGTTTTGAGACTGAAAGGACTAATTTGAGAAAACACACGTTTCTTATTCTTTTCTTATTTGGGGGAAAATAATAATTTTTCTTCCCAGATCAAAAACAAAACCACTTTCTCTGAAACACATTGACACAGTTCATACAAACACTCCCCGGCTCATCTGAGAAGGTGAGCGGCCCAGAGCGTGTGGGTGTTGAGCATGAAACAATTGATTTTGCCAAAGTGAAAGTTTCACCAACAACCAGGACGACAACGCAGGTTTAACTCTGACTGTAACACGGGAATCCACCTTCACAACCGCAAACCTGAAACATCAGACCACGGAAATCAGAAATCCTAACGTGATGTCTTCATACGGTAGAGGATCAGGGCCACTGTGAAAATATTATTTGAGCTTTGACTTTCTGAGAAACAAGAGTTATAACTTAAGTTCACACCCAGATGTTTTCTTTTCTGATTATTCTAGATATAAAAGTTCCCCACTCGCCCTACTTTGGTCTTTTGTCCATGAAGCTTGGGTCCAGAGGCCTGGCGGGGAGTTGAGGGTCCTCCTAAATATTATAGGCACAAAAGCAGTATATATTTTACTTTGATGTGCATCAATATGCATCTTCTCTTCCTTTAATCGCATTGACCCATGTCACAGAGAACAGGCGCCCTGCACGTGTCACTGGTGACTTAAGATATTAGAACTTTAAATGTTATTATTTTTCATGATAAATAAAGTTGTGTCATCTATTATTATTATTATAAGACAAAGACAGACTGATCGACGGACTGAGTAACATGAGCAGATCATGTCTGATCTGCAGCCGTTTCACTCTCAGTGGTTGTTTCTCAGGAAAAGTAAAAATTAGTCAGCAAATTAAATATAATATAATATTAGTTTGCACTTATATTAAACTGTGTTTTGTCTCAGTTTGATTCATTTGACTTTGATCACAGGACGTTTGGTCTCAAGCTGTCTGCAGCTTCATCAGTCAAACTGTTTATTCTGAAACCTTTATGTTTTAATCATTTAAAATGATAGAAACAGCCCTTCCAGTTCCACTGAGACTTCACTACACTACAAGGGTTTGATGGCACAAAAAGGGCATCACAGCGGCAGCTTAGTTTTTCTGTGACATGCTGTGGGACAAAAGGTAAAGCACATCAAACTGTCTGAATCGATAGACTTTAGTAAAAGAGACACTTGAGCAGGAACTGAGGAACGTTTGACCTGGTTACGCTTTGCATCGCGAGCGTCGTCCACGACAAGGTCGTGAGATTTTGTAATTGTACTTGGGGAAAATAAGTTTTCCCTGCTCATTTAAATTAGGCTGAAAATCTGATTGATCTGCAGCATTTTCTGTGCAAACAAGGTGAATATCTAAACAGTAATTTATCTTGATGATGACACAGTGTTCCATAAATAACACTGTGTGTGTTACTGTGTCAAATACAAACTATTCTATGAAAGTTATTACATATATTTTATATATTACGAGTCAGACGGGCGATCCGTCCAGGGTGAATCCCGCCTCTCGCCTGAGGACAGCTGGGAAAGGCTCCAGCACCCACCGCGACCCAACTGTGGAAAACCCAGAGGTGATGAGACTTGATCTGTGACTGTGCTGCTGACAATCATGAGCAAGATGAACCCCAGCAGCTTTCAGCCCATTCTGGAGTTTCCGCTGATTAAAGACATTCTACACTTACTTACACTTACAGTTACAATATTCATGATGTGACATCATTGTTCAGGTTTTTTTTTTTCAGATTTCTATGTCAGTGAACGTCCTTTTCTGAGTGGGACTATAATGATTCAGTCTGTTGGAAAGTTTCTCACCAAATTTCTGTCCTGTAGAGTTGTCACTACATTGTTTATCTATTTCAAATCTTTTTTCCAAACCACAGAGATCAGAGATTTGGCCCATTGCATCATAGAGGTAGACCCTTAAAGGTCCTTTATCTACGTTTAGCCGCAGCTAACGTCAGCAGGTGTCCAGTGAGCCTCTCTTAAAGCAGCAATTTTGTGTTTGTTCAAAGTCACAATAATCCAGTTTGGTTTAACGTGTACATGATCAATGTAAACTACAGTTCTGTAACTACAACGAGAAATGTGTGGGTGTCATCAGGGACTGCAGGTTGTGTGGGGGTTCATAGCATTTCAGGTGTTTTCTTTACTGTCAGTTAA